>SNQJ01S0015941.1:96151-145166 GCA_010110895.2 Picea sitchensis | reverse complement strand
CCGATGAGTTCATCCGAAGCATACGTGGATTTCATAAAACACTCAATGCCGGATTGACAGGGAGTTTGAAACAATTCAAAATCCTTCCAAAGAGTGTGTGCTTCGAACCTCAGATGCTACTTCGTTATTGAATACTCCCTCAAGAGAGCTTTCCAGTGAATTAGGAAGAAAAGGTTGGTAACCTTCCGGATCTTTTGGGGGTTGTCCTTGCATCCTATGTGAACGACGAAGGCCAATGTTTGCTGAACCAAGTAAAGAATGAAATTTTTTTATGGCCAACTAGAGAAAAAAAAAACATTCACTGATAAAATCTAGAAATCAAACCAAGCAAACAAGCCTTCTTATCTCAAAGTCACTAGTTGGTGATGAAATCCAACGTCGCGAAGTCAAGACAAGAAGGGGCTGGGATAAAGCGGGTGGAAAAGTTACATTGACAACCTGCTTAATGGACTTACACCCTGGTGCAATCTCCCACACATAATCATGGGTATACCCTCCAAGGATCCCGAGTGAGTTTGGCCAACGTCGATTCCAGGTACCGTGAAGACTTGCCCCTCCATAGTCACCTTGTGTAAATACCCTAAAGAGATAGGTTACTAAGGTTACCAACTACAACAATGATGCCCGGGGAAACAATCGACAGTCTGATCCACTCACAAAGGCAGGGTATCTAGCCCGAAATCAACTCGAAAGGCTTCCACTCATAATTGTGGGTATACCTTCAAGCGACCCCCATAATACGTGCAATCTCTACACTAAGACCAAAAAAGCAGGGTGAGTAACTATGCCGATATTAATGTGACCTCAGGTTTGACCAAAGAAGCGCTTCCCATGACAAAATGTAGCAATTGGATTTGAACTCTCCCTATCATAAGATGATACAGTGTGTTTAATGCTTTGGAGAGTGTGCCTTACAACCTATTCCAAAGCACTATCCTAGCTAATATTGGTGAAGAGAATTTCTAGAAAATAAAAGTTACAAATTAATTTTAAATTACGTTGTATTTTAAAGCTGTTGTTTACTCAAAAGGTAGATGAAGATGAAACTGATGATGTTGAGACCTTGACCCAATAAAATGCAAGAAGAGATGAATATGCAGTTCTTTGATTCAATGAACTCTGTTTACAGTAGGGAGAAGGTATTTTTCTTGAAGTACAAATGCTACAAAATACAATTCCTCTTTTCTTGAATGAACATAATTCCAACTAATCAAGGACTACAAAAATTTCCAATGTTCTCTTTTAAAATAAAATAAAAAATTCGAATGCAAAATTTTTCTTATGAGAGATTACTAAAATGAATAAATGATTTCAATTCTTCCTTTCCCAAATCAAATCAAAGATATAAAGATGAAAGGAAAATGTAATCCAAGAAAATCAATACACTCACAACATGCTTCCCAAACCAAATTGATAATGTAGACAAAAATGAAATGATTAAAAATATTTTTGTCAAATGCAAACAAAAACATTTTTCAATCAACAAACAATCTGGAAAGTAAAAACAATCCAAAAACTGAAGTAAATCAAAGACCTTTTGTCAAACAAGCACTCAGATCAAGATCCAAAGATTATATCCTTGTGACAAAGACCAAAAAGCAAAAAACTTGCAAAATTTGTAAAGAAAGACTTTCAATCACTAAAAACCAATCAAAATCAAGCTTTAAACTCAAGAATTAATCAAACATGGGCATCATAAGTCCACCCCAGGCAACTAAGGCAAAACTGGGTGTAAAAAGACAAATTGACTCACTCCAACAAATCCTGCTGGAGTCGTCGCAGGCTAGGAGTAGGACACAGTGTGACGAGCAGGGGTCATCCTAGGCCACTAATAAGGCACAATGCGACGTCGACGCACTGGATTACACAAGCAGAGTGCGACGCCACAGGGTCGTCGCAGGGTGTATATAGGGTACAATGCGACGATATCTGTAAATAAGGAAAAAATTGAAAAAAGACAAAGAGTCTAACTGAACTTTCAGACCCGGGGAGTCTAGATGGATCACCCACAGACTTAGAGCTGAATTCAAACAAAAGAAGGTAGACTAAAAGCAAATAAACAACAAAAAAACAAAAAGAGAGTCGAATCCCAAGTATGGTCGCCAATTTTGTTATGGGATTAATTGGTAAATGCATACATAAATAGATCTCCCTAGATCCACCTAGATCTAGAACAAAAAAGAACAGAACACGACGCTTTCCCTAAGCTCTAACCATTGAGTTCATTATTTAACAAGAGATGGGCAACATAACGTTTAAATATCGCTTCCTCTTTCCATTGTCATCCTAGCTCCACTCCGATGCTCTTGTGATATTGAATCTACTAGGGAACACAAACCAACCAAAGTGAAAGCAACACAATGTGCTCAACAAGAACTTATGCATGTGATCAAGGAATCATACAATAAAACGAGAATAGTTTTATGGGAAATAAACATATTGATGTATCATATTAAGTAAAAGTGGAGATTACAACCAAAATCCTTGATGTCATAAGGTCCCCTTCCGATGGCCCTTTGCTCCAACACACACACTTTCTCCAACCTTGAATGAAGAAGATCCACAATGACTTGATGAATTGAAATGAAGCCCTCAAGTATGAACCGAAGTAGAATTCCTCATCCAATTCTTAGCCTATTCAATATTACTCTTGCTTGAATCAACCTCCACTAACCTTAGCCTTTTCCATGAAAAATCCCTCTTTATATAAGGGAGAGAAAGATGGCTGAAGAGATTAGGATGATCCCACCAAATCAAAGAAGCGAGTAAGGTCCAAACCATACGGACGCCACCTCACCTTCTAGAAATTTTGTGAAACTTGACCTTTTCTTAGTCTTTTGACATCGTCACACCCTATCTATAGAGCAGCTTGCAGAGACGTTGCAACCTAGCTTTAGGGCAGGGGGTGATGATAAGGGATCGTCGCACCCTGCATATGGTGTAGCCTATGATGACCTTCCTTAATAGGGTTTTTAAGAAGAGAAAGCTAGTCACTTTCCTCATGAAAAAAGGCTCTTTTTGGGAACATGAACACATGTTGTCAATGGATCACTGGGGTGACCAAAATAATGTGTAACAATGGTCGTGCACTCTACAATAATTCATTAAAGCTATCGACCATAAGAAGTGACTCCATGTATTTTCCAACAAACTGCATGTTCCGACATCAAAGGAGAACCACACACACCAATATCATATTCCTCAACAAATCACCTTAATTGATGAAGAGGAAAATGGTGATTTTTAAGGTAAGATCGTTACTCCATAGCTTGAAGTTCCTCATTAGGAATCCAAGGTTTTTATATATAAATATACTCATATGTAGCTCTCAAGTGGTGGTTAGACAATCATAGGTTTTTACCCATGCTTACAGTTAGGATTGGAAACTACAAATTCAAGCTTGTAATCCTTAAGTTATTAATGAAATAAAGACAGATTATTTATTCTGAGTTAATTTAAGTTTTAAGGAAGGGATTTACTAGTCCTCTTTAGGTAGGGCCCACTTAGAGAGGCTATTGGTGAATGCACCTTTATGCCTCTTTTGTTTTGTTTTCATTTGTATATGTGCTTTGGTGTTGTTATTTTTATTTCAGTAGCTCGAATATTGTTGTCAATGTGATTGTTCTTTCACTAGCATATCATGAACCCATGGTTGGCAGGGTAGTTATTGTTGTAATCAACGTGATATAGATTAGGTTTACTTTCAAGCATTCAATTTGTCTTTCAATCCTTCTGTAGCATTTCCATTTCGTTTTACCTTTGGCAAAATTGTTTATTTCTAAAATAGTTGTAGGGTTCTATATCACTATCCAATAGTCACAAGGCATTTGATGCGTAGAAGACTCTTTCTACCAAATATTATAACAATATTGCAAATAAAATGCACATAAATCACGTAGTTTCAATTTAATTAAAAAGACCATAATACAAAATTTCATAACTCTTTTCTACACTTGAAGATTGCATAAATTTTGCACAACACTTCACAAGTTTATGATTCCCTGGGTTGATAATTTAAGTGTGATCCTCTGATATTTAGCAACCTTTATTGCTATAATTCTTCAGCTCACCACTTTTTGGCATCATTGTTAATGAAGTAATAAAATCTTCAAGAAAGAAATCACTATTGAATAAGGATTCCACTATGAAAGGGAGAAGGAACCAAAGTTCCTAAGGTTTTCTTTTTACAAAGTGGTATCTTTTTTTGTATTTAGTAGGTTGTTTTTAGAAGAATGCATGCATCACAATGGGGATAAATTAGGGAAAAAATTACCAAGAATTTACAACCAAAGTGCATGACAAACAAGGATTACGAGTGTTGGGTAAATTATATGCAATAGTTTCTAGACATTAAATTATTGACCAGGAGGTTTGTAGACTTAGAGATGCAATCACAAGAAATGCAGGGTCAGAGCCTACTCTAGCCTATACTAATAACTAATGCCAACAAAACATATTTCGAAATGCAATAAATGAAATCAATTGACCAATCACTAAATATATCAATCCAAATCACAAAGTAATCCAAGGAAATCAAAAGTAAATCTCAAACACCTTAATCTTGCATTCATTGATTTATAACAAGACGAGCAAGGGCATTGCATACTATGTCAATATGTGTGGTCTATGCATAGGTATGTTTTCTTATGTGATCTTGTTTAAATGATGAATACTTAATACTTAAATGTATGAGTGAAGTAAAGAACAAAACCTATAAACAATGATTAGGTCATTAGCTTGAGGTTCCATTGATGGCTTGTGTAGCAATCTTTCACTTAAGAGCCAAGCATTCATGCACTCCAAGAGATGATTAATCTGTCAAACTTAATGAATTCTGATTACTGTGCTTACCTTAAGAAACATAAAAATGCAAGGGTAAAGTACCATTTAAGCTATCATCCAAATTAGTCGACAAAAAGAGTTAAACTCTTACTAGATGCCACTAAACTAATCATGGAGTTTATTAACTAAAAAAGGAAAGTAATGAGAGCAAGCAAACCAAAGAATGCAAAATCATGTGTCAAGTATAACAAGTCTTTATTGGTGGTACAACTCTTTTGCATCCAGATTACTAATCTTTTTGCAACTATGACTCAAATAGATTATTGCCATTCATTTCAACATACTCATTTACTTAAAGCAAAATAATAAAGCCAGTTATTGGTTCATTAAGACCTGCTCTTTACGAAGGATCATAGTACTTTATTTCACTTTGAGTGTTCTAGTACTTATAATGGCGATGAGTTCATCTCTTACAGAGTTCCAATAMTTGTAATCAAACTTAGACAATTTAGCAATCTACATGATACTAGAAAATCAATTAAAATGAAACACAAAACTAGCTAATAAAATACAGATAGCAATACACTATAAAGTAAATCTTGTTCCTACAATACACTATAAAACAAATCTTGTTCTTCAACCTATAATGCATGATCTCTATTAGTGATTAAATTCAACAATAAAACATAACTGAAATTCCTAATCTTCGTTAGTGATTAAATTCAACAATAAAACATAACTAAAATGAAATATCTTTGTTAGTGATTAAATTCAACAATAAAACAGAACTGAAATGAAATATCTTTGTTAGTGATTAAATTCAACAATAAAACAAAATTGAAATGAAATCTAAAATTGACAGACATATGAAGGAATTAAAAATGCATTAGAAGAAGAGAAAATGTGGCAACACTTACCAACTGAGGGGCCCTTCTCATTTGGCCAATGCTGCCATGAAAACATAGTTCCTTAAACTCTAATCAAAATTCCATGTACAGAAGTAATGAACAATGCTTTTATTCATCAAATAGACAAAGTACAATTCAATGACTTCCTTCCTTCAATTTCCAACCTAATCTATTTTAATACATCTCCTCATATAAGAACATACTAGAATAATGATGATAATAATGAGTGATCTCTCAGTCCTTTGATCCTTATTTATACATGAAAACAGTTGGGGGTTGGATGAAACCAAATCTCCAAACTCAGAAAACAATTTTGACAATTTTAGAACAAATTACAAAAATCGAGGTAGAAGTTTGTCGTTTGAAAATTGTCGCCAAATTGGGTTGAACTGTTGTTTCTGAGCTGGATGTCCACACATATGACCTGGGCACGTATGTTCTGAGACATGTGAGAGCATGTCGATGTCATTGTGGAGAAAACCCATGTTCTTGTTTTTTTCCTAGAGACGCACCAATAAATAAGTTAAGCTACAATATTGGGTATGGGAACTGCAGGTACGAGAATGTTGAACATGATGGTACAAGAAATGAACTTAGTTTTCTTTCATACTAACAATTGTGGCCTATGCAAGAAATCAAAGCTTGGTGAGGACCACTGCAAATTTAAGAACACTTTTAATGTTGAAGATCACTTGGAGAAGATGCTTGATCTGCAGGAATTCTTAACATGAACCATCATCAACAAACTATGATATAATCGTCTTTAATCACTAGAAACATAGAAAAATGATGTATTGACCACATGGGATGTATAATTGTGAATGATGATGGTTAATGAGGGTTTATAGTGTGTATTATTGACAAAATGTGGGGAATGGTTTAAGAATAATGGATTTATTGGGTGGAGAAATTAATATGACAAAAACGGAGCCCAACACTCCCCCAAACTTGAGGGTTTTCATGTCCTGATGCAAACAAGAACTTGTGAATCATTGTTTGTTGTTCATTGTATACTCTGTTTAATTATCTCATATGGGTAGATATTTGTGACATTGTTTCTGGTGTTGGTTCTTGTGGAGCAACACTCTTTGCAACTGATTTTTATCATATGGTGACAATGAACATATTTGATTTCCTTCAAAACGAAGCATCCAAAAATTGTCGTGAAAAATATCGGAAAAGCAAGGGATCAGTATTATGAGGGATGGTGGATGAGTGAAAAGGATGGTTTATGAAATCATGGAGATGGTGATAGTATGACTATGAACTTGGGCACTTTTATACTCTGCACTTTACTTTCATCTTAAGACCAATATTTTTTTTTAACAGAAATGGTTGGAGTTTTATATTAAAAAGAGAGATGTGCTATAGCATATTACATAGAGGTAGAAAATTTGATTTTGTGAACTGAGTCCAGAATGATAAATGGTAAGAATGTTGTATCCTAACAGAGGACTTAAAGATGGTCAAAAAAGAACTACTAATTTTCCATGTGAAAATGACTACAAAATATAATAATATAAACAAAAATTTACAAGCCATCTAAGGGAACCTGGCTAGAAAATGAGAGAATCTTCTACATCTTCCTGGAAACCTGTTGGATTAGCTTCTGGAATTGGAAGTCCATCTCCTGAGTTTGGCCTTGTTGGAGCCTGCGCTGGGTCAGGAGGAGCCTGATTTGGTTCAATACCTGCTTTTGAGTGAAAGGTTGAAGGGAGCCTTGAATTTATGGATTCATTTGAATTCACCAGTTGCTAAAAATGGCCAAAGGGGTTCCCCATTTGTTGGATGAGAATACCAATTTTCCTGGTATTTCAATTAAACCTATGAAGAGTAACTGCCAATTCTTGGTTGTGTTTGTGCTCTTGCGCTTGCAGTTGGTTCTGTAGAGTAGCAGTGTGGTTCTAGAGTTCATGATTCTCCACTTCAAGTTCCATGAGCTATGAGTATGTTCTTTCCCCATAAATTTTGATGACATTTTTCAAATCCCTGATTTGATCACGAATCTCCACTGAAGTGCAGGATGGACATGAGCATGGAGCACTAGATCATGGCTGCATGGTGGAAGGTGGTCATGAGAATACAATGGAATGAGGCCCTGTGTAGAAATGTGGGTGAGTTGTCGGAGCAAGACAAAGCATTATCCACGACAATGTAGAGGAATTAACCATTGTACCCTTGAGAGGATGGCAGATCTGAATTACCCACGAGCTTGGTAGATTATCCGTAGTGGTAATAACAAACCATGATGCCATGGCTACAAGAGAAATCATTAGATAGTACGAGAGCCTTGCAGAGAAAGTGAGCCAAGGAATGAATGAAGTCACCAAGAACATGAGGGGAACTACCATCAAGGTACCACGTGTGCGAAGGAGGGGAGAGTGGGGACCAAAGAAAAGGGGAGAGATGGCAAGAGGGGAGGGTTGAGGTGGCAGGGGGTTGGTGAAAGAAGGGGGGGAGACACACGAGATTTCTAGGGAGGGAAAGTTCCAAATGTGGGAAGGAAGAATGATGGATGGGGGAGAAATCATGGTAACCACACATGAGATTCTCTTTGATTGATGAAAAACTCGCTTTGATTAATTTTTTTTCTAATTTTGCCAAATGACCAGCTGCCTGATTTTGAGAACGAAGGATATGAAAGAAGTGAATCTTAGCAAAATGTTTTTTCAATGAATTTATCTAAATATGCAGATCGCCAGAAATTTGATTTGCTGATTTTTTTAAGCCAAGGAGGTCCTTAATTATTATTTCAGAGTCTCCAAGACAATGAGTTCATTAATGTTTCAATTTTTTGCAATTTGAAGCCCCATGTAGACTGCTAGGCTTTATGCTTTGTTGTTGGTAGCCTTTCCAAGGCCCTAAGAGTAATCCAAGATCTTTTGTCCATCAGAATCAAAGATGACTCCCCCCGCACCTGCCGCCCCTGGGTTACCTGTTGAAGCTCCATCAAAGAATAACATTGGAGAAGATTGTTGTCTTTTCCATTGTAGAAAATCAGAGTCACCAAATCGTAAATGCCATGTTTTCCACTTGTGAGTTATGGCTGAAGGGGATAGTAGTCTTGGAAATTTTTTCCCCAAAATGTAAATGGTCCATTTTTCTTCAATTGGTTCTAAAGAGCCCAACAGGTCGAGCTGTATTGATCTGTAAGAGAAGTCTTCATAAATTAATACACATTTTTTAGAGAAAATGCGCTAGGGGGGAGATTTCTTTTCTCGAAAGATTGCCTAATTCCTTGCTAATCATATTTCCCAACAGACAAATTTAGGGATTTTCCTCCAAAGGAGGGAGAAGAGTTTGTTATCTTTGAAGTTGCCATCATATCTTTGTTTCCAAGAGATATATAAATAATTCCAATTCTCGAGGGGAGGGTGGGGGGCAAGAGAGAGGGAGATAGAGAAGATTCCAAATATGGGATGAGAAAGAGCATTCCAAGAAGAGGTGGGGGATGGATTTAGAGGCTGCAAGACAAAGAGGGCAACGTGAAGGACCCATAATTCCACATTTTTGCAAGTTCTCAGCTGTTAGGATTTTGCCATGAACCATCAACCAACATAAAATATTGACTTTGGGGAGAGAAGAACCAGACCAAATTTCCTTCCAGATTTTGGAGGTTGGATGGCCTTGAACAAAAGATTGAAGGGTAGAATAACCTGCTTTAACTGAATATGATGAGGAGCCCTAACTACGGGAATCGGGAATGTGAAGATTAATGGGTGCACAACCGGCTAGACGATTGAAAAAGAGAGAGGCCAAAGGATGAAGGTGAATTGGGGTATCCGAAAATTTCCAATTCATCCAATCTCCATCAGGGGTACAGAGGTAGGAATCTTTGAGATGAAGGAGACCTTTGGAATAGCACCAATCTTTCAGGGGGTAGAGGGAATCTTGATTATCCATTGGCTCAAGATCCAAAATGCGGTCTGTCCAAACATTTATTTGAGATCCATTTCTTTGGGCCCAAGAGAGTTTAGAATTGATGAGTTGGGTAGAATGCTTCAGGAGACGCCAAATTGGGGAGCTAGGGAGCTGAGGGGAGGGGGAACGTCCAGGAATATCAGTCTTAAAGAGTTAAAGTATTTGGCAACAAGAGCCTATTTCCACCAATCTGAAGGTCCAGAGATTAGGCGCCATGCAAGTTTTTCTCCTAGAGCTGAGTTCATAAGATTGGGATCTTTGATAGCTAAGCCTCCTTTATTGAGAGGTTGATGAATCTGCTTCCAATTAACAAGATGGAATTTTTTTGTGTTATTTTTTCCACCAGCCTAGAGGAAACTTCAAAGAGATTTAAACATTTTTTCAAGAATACCTTTAGGGGCAAGTAAACCAGAACATTGGAAGATGGATAGAGAGGAGAGGACAGACGTGATGAGCATTGTTTTTCCAGCTGGGTTGAGCCAATGATCCCTGCAACTTTGGATTCTTGAGAGAATTTTATCAATGATGTCTTGCCAAGCATTAGTACCATAAGAGTTTAGGAAAATAGACATACCTAAATATTTGAAGTGGGTCCAAGTAGTAACAACAGGAAATCCGAAGATTCTGGAAATGTGATCTCTTATATGCCCCGGAATATTCCATCCATAGATTTTACATTTGGTTGAATTCAGTTTACCTACAGAAGCAGAGAGGAAAGAGTCGAGGAATTTCTAGAAACATTTTGCGACAATTGAAGTAGCCGCCCCCAAAAAGAGAGTGTCATCAACAAATTCAGAGTGATTTAATTCCTTGACCCCTCTTGATATTAATAGTCCAGGTAGCCTACCAATCCTTCTTTATTCTTCTAACTTCCGACTGAGATAATCTGCTAAAAGGATATAGAGAGGCATCCTTGTCGGAGACCTCTGCTTGCCTTGAAAAAGGAGAAGGACGACCATTTATCAAAGGGGAAATCCACAGGGAGCCAATGCAGACCTTGATCTAGTTGGTGAATTTTCAAAGAACTCATAGGCTTTGAGAACTGAGAATAGGAAAGAGTGCTTGACTCGATCAAAAGCATTAGCCATATCTAGTTTCATGACCATGCATGAATCTTTACTTTTCATGTTGGAATGAATGGCTTCTTGGACTAGAACTATGTTGTCTGTGATCTACTTATTTTTCAGAAAGCCTCCCTGATTTTCATTGATGAGATTGGATAGCAAGGGTTTTAGGCGGGTTGCAATGATTTTAGTGAGAATTTTGTAAGAGGAAATGCATAGGAAAATTGGGCGGAAACGAGAGAAATTGGAGGGATTTGAATCTTTGGGAATGAGGGTTAGGAAGGTAGAGTTTGTTGCACCTCCCAATTTTTGTTTTTGTAAAGTGAAGTTAAACATTTTTTTGAGATCTCTCTTTATAATATTCGAGAAAGAACGATATAATATGATTGTAGACTCATCAGGCCCAGGGGTTTTGTCTGGTTCCATGTCCCACACAACTTTGGCTATATATTCTTCAGTTATGTCCCTGGTCAACTCGTTATTGTCATATTCAGAAACAATATTTGGAATATTGTCAAGCATTGCTTGTATGTCCTCATTCGATCCTTCGTCATTTGGTTGTAGATATAGGGATTCAAAATGCTGAGAGGATACTTCCTTGACTTGATAAAAGGTGTCAAGTCATTGCCCAATATTAGAATGGATAGAGGTGACTGGCCCAATATTAGAATGGATAGAGGTGACTGCATTTTTTTTTCTCCTACTTTGTGCTTGTTTATGAAAAACATAAGTGTTTGAGTCTCCCGCTTAACCATAAAATTTGGACTTCAATCTGCTTGTTCCTATTTCCTCAAAGAGAGATGAATTTTTTATTGTTTCTTTTTCTTGATTCATAAGAATCCGTGACTTCTTGCTCTTCTAAGCATTGTTCTATTCCCAACAATTTTTCGGCTTTTACAAGTATGTCTTGGTGTGGAGGGATGAAAGAAGATTTCACCCATTCTTTGAGGGAGAACTTAACTGCCTTTAGCTTGCTTTCAAAAATGAAGTTAGGAGACCCAGAGAAAGGGGAGGACCACGTTTTCTTGATGAGGGGGTTAATATCTAGAATTTCTATCCAAAGGGGGTTAAAGCGGAAAGGTGGGGTGCCATAGTTCTGAGGGTTGTTAAATATCAGAGAGATAGGCTTATGATCGAAAGTGGTTGAGGGGAGAATATGTGAGGAAATTTCTAGGGGGGAGAGAAGGAAACTGTTGTTGATGAGGAAACAATCTAAACGAGCTGCTATATGACAGATACTGGAGCACCTTTTATTCCAGGTAAATTTCCCTTTTGAAGGTTTGACATCCTATAAGTCCCAATATGGTATGAGGTCCATTAGGTTCTCAGAGAAAGGATCTCTGACTTTACTACCTCATTTTTTTTCACCTGAATTGAGTTGGGTATTGAAATCCACACCAATTATGCAAGAGGAAAGATCAATAGAGTTTTTGTGTACTGAGAGAGAGTTCCAATAGGAGGTTTTGTCCGAGTAGGAATTAGGCATATATACGTTACTTATTTTTAAGAACTGTTAAAAGCCAGTGTTGAGTATTTAGAATTACCTCAGGAATCCAGATCTGTTCATCCCAAATAGTGGTTATTCCACTAGAGGCACCTTGAGAGCTTACAACAATGCCACCACAAGTTTTGAAAAAAAAAATTGTTGCTTCTAAAACACTAGTCCCCTCTAATTTTGTCTCCTGGAGGAGTATTACAGAAGCTTTGGCAAGGGTTTGGAGATCTTTTAAGGCTTTAACTTTGGATTTATTGCCAAATCCCCTGCAATTCCAGGAGAGGAGATTCATTGACGAGGGGTGGAGGAGGCCCGACTGCCATAAACCAAAAGATCAGAGCCTTTGTTTCGTCCTCTTCTTGTTGAGGTGTACATTGAGATTTCTATAGATAGTTGCTTACCTTGGGATTTCTCTTTTGATGTCGCTTCTTCTCTGACTTCTTTGTTAGACATGCGTCCAGATTTCCTGGGTTTTTTCGGGTGGATTTCCCCTTCTTCAATTTCTCAATTATGTTGCAATTCTTAAAGAGGTTCTTCAGGTTCTTGCAATTCCTCTTCTTGGGAGACCTCATGGAAGCTTTCCTCTTCTCCCGATTCTTTGGATATTATTTCTAGAACAGGAGGGGAGGAGTGGGTCAAAGGATTCGGTGTTGGATCAACATAATGGGTTTTATTTGAAGAAGGTTCGCCCAACTTTTCAAAGAAGTTTCAAGAGGGAGAGAGGGGGATGAGTGAAGGGGGATTAGGGGCGTACTTCTTAGGAGGGATTTTTTCAAAAGGAAAATGACAGAAAGGACCCATTTTAGGGGTGGATCCAGAGGGCCCAGGGGCAGAAATAACTCCTTTCTAGTGTTATCTTTCTTCCTGACCTGCTGCCAACCTTCATCTTGTTGTGAGGCATCCGCTTCTTGTGCTTGTTTGTTAGTGGTACAGTTTTTGGAAAAATGACCATATTCGTGGCAGGTCTTACATTTAAAAGGGAGTTGTTTGTAGTCCAACTTTTGAATATAGGTCCAATCATCCAACCTTAGTTTGATTGCTTCTGGGAGCCCTTTTTCTAGATCTACCTCCACACAAATCCTAGCACAAGAATACATATTGGATTTTGGTTCAACTTTGTCTATGAATTTTTCCAAGGTATATCCGATACTTTTTAAAACTTCATCCCCCCAACAGTGGAAAGGCAGGGGAGGGAGGTGAACCCAGACTGGGACGATTGAGAGATTGTCGTTCTCTGGATCAAAATTTGGGGTCCATTTGTTTAAGTATAAACCTCTGGGACTGAAGAAATATGGACCATTCCAAAAAATGAGATCTCTATCCTCTTTATGTTCAAAATAAAAAATATAGAATCCCTTATGACATAAAAAATTATTCATGCGTCCCTGTATCAAAGGATGCCAGTTCTACTCAATCCAAAGGTCTATTTGATGGGGATAAGGCCATAACCCCATGAACTAGCTGATGAGTGCTCTGGAGGTGAAGGATACTGATTTTCTTCTTGCAACCATGCGAGGAATAAGGGGGGGGGGGCACTTTCCAGAGATCTAAACAAAGTCTTGAGGGCGATGAATTCATTTTCAAAGTTTGGAGGAGGGTTCAGATCAGGGGAGGCCATTAGGAGGGTCGAGACAACACAAAGGGAGACCCATTAAGAGGGTCAAGACAACACAAAGGGAGACAACAATCTAGGGTTTCCACAGAGTTCCAGGGGGCAATTCTGCAGAATATTTATACTTCATACAAAATGTTATCAAAACAAGTATCCATCTTAAGACCAATATTTACTTGTAGTTCTTTGCTTGAATAGGCATCAATGATTTCATCCTCTTATTCAGGACGTTAGGATAATGATCTTAAGAATGTTTCATGATGTACAAGGAGAAGACACTATGAATGTTGCTTTGTATTTATACTTGTATACCACTGATTTCATTTTCATTGCTTAGTATTATGATCAAAGTATAGATTTTATTATGAATGTTGGAGTGAAAATGGAAGGTTACTAAGTAGTGGTGATGGTACTCTGTAATTGGTGACGATGTGTAGTGGAATGTGGAGTGGCTATGCATCATTTTTTCAAATTCTTAGTAAATTAAAGAGATTTATACATGCTTTACCTCAGGTTACCTTTGATGTGTTGTCGAACTATGTGGAGCTGATGTATGTTGGATGAAATGAAGGATCTAATGCATGTTGTAGAATGAATCAAGATGAAATATCTATGGAACCATGATGTGGACCAACTGAAAGATGCGGATGAGGGTGAGCAAGGATGAAAACTGTTGAGAATATGAGAGAGAACTGAATCTGATGAGAGATGAATTTGTTGAAAGAGGCTGAACTGAATCATGTTGAAGAAAGGAAAAATTGGCTGAGATGAACTTAAAATGTTGGAGATGCTTCCAAGAATCTGAAGATCTCCCCCAAACCCAAGGGTTTGCATGCCCTCATGTAAACTGCATAAGATCGAGTGGCAATCTTTTATTGGAAGAAGCTGCTACGAGGAAACAAACCACTGCAAGCTTTCGTTGATACCATGAAAACATATAGTCTTCATCCTTTATCTGCGGGTATGTACAAGTTAGTCCATGTGAATGAATGTTCTTGAAGTCGAACATGGAAAAACTTTGGTGGATTACCAGTCAATAATGGAAACTTTTAACCAATGCGAGACCATTCACCAGTGATGTCAATGAGAGTCAAGGTACTAGAGTACAACCAAGTAGGTACAAATAGATGTGTTGATGTCGAGTCCCTTGTAGGTTCTAAGGATCAAGAGACATTGATGTATCCCCTTTTCTTCAATGAGGAAGTCTACCATTGAGGCATGTAAATTCCAAGGTACCACAAATGACTCTAACCTTGTTCCCAGATGATGTGTTGATGTCGATGGGACAAGATTCATTGGAAGGTGGACCTTAAGGAATTCCACATCATCCAATGCGAGTGAAAAACATAAATGATTTGAAGAATACAATACAATATTTGAACCAACATAAACTTACAAAACTTATTATGAATCTTTCCTGCCAAGAGTCATGGTTTTCAAGCAAGATTCATGTCTAGTTGCGTCAGTTACCTGGTTTTCACAACTAGACTTATTTTTCTCTTTACTATTCTTTTTATTTATTTATTACAGTGTCCTACTCTACTTGAAAAAGGAAACCCTTTGCTCAAGTGTATGATTATTTCCAGTGAAACCATGTGTGTAACAAGATTACAAATATATTCATACTCAATTTTGAAAAATGTGCCTTAATGTATACCAGAGCATGAGATGCCATTTGCTTCGTATGATATCATGTGAAGAGTTGTTTAAGAAGAAAGTGATGCTTCAATCTGATGATCGTCTGGAACCAATGTTCAATATACTCATGATGTCCTTGGCTCGCTTCTTCATTTGGACCACTATGTATGTCCTCTTCTTCCATGCCATATATCTTCTTGATTGACTTCTTGAATGCATACAGGATCTGACAATGGACATGGTAGAAATTCCTCGGTCTCAGGTTCTAATGTCTGCTCTCCATCTAATGTAGTCCATGATTGTCTAATATCCTCTGTAAACTGGCAAGGATGATCAGAGGGAGCTTCTAGATGTGGCTCGTGGAACTTTTGGTTGTCTATCACTTCCTAGAGTACAAGTATGTTCTTGACTGCCATCAAGATTTGCTCTTCCTGAGAGGTAAAATCCCAACTGTTGCTAGGATTCGAGAAATCTCTTGAAGTAGCATTTCCTCTTTTGTTCAATGGACTCTTGATAATCCTTCTTTTGCTAGCTGGTAGGTACTATCTTGCATAGGGATTAGTGTATGGGGGATCTTACAGCTCCAAAAACTTTAAAAATCTTGAAAATTGAAAAGGAAACAAACTTAAAGAAAATATAATCAAACTAATCAAGTACTCAAAGCGCCATCGTGCTACTAAGATCATGTTGTCTCCAAGTTATCTGTTCACACAAGTTAGGATTCTCATAAATCAAACGAAAAGAAAATACACTTGCATAAAAAGGAAACAACGAGGCTTTGGTGAAACCCACTAAAGTGGATACGTCAAGCTAGAACCCCTTCAAAAATTCTAAATTACGCCTTTGCATCTTACTGCTTCTCCTCTTCCAAGTTGCAGTTGTAACTAAATTAAACACGAAACAAAAAACTTTTAAAAACAACATGCCTATGCTCTAATCCCCTCTTAGCACCTCCCCGACAACGATGCCAAAAATGTTGGGTAAATTATATGCAATAGTTTCCAGACATTAAATTATCAACCGAGAGGTTCGTAGACTTAGAGATGCAAGCATAGGAAATGCAGGACCAGAGCCTACTCTAGCCTATACTAACAACTAATGCCGACAAAGCATATTTAGGAATGCAATAAATGAAATCAATTGACCAATCACTAAATATATCAATCCAAATCACAAAGCAATCCAAAGGAAATCAAAAGTAAATCTTAGACACCTTAATCTTGCATTCATTGATTTATATCAAGACGAGCAAGGGCACTGCATACTATGTCAAGATGTGTGGTCTATGCATAGGTATGTTTTCTTATGTGATCTTGTTTAATCGATGAATACTTAAGACTTCAATGTATGAGTGAAGAAAAGTACAAAACTTATAAACAATGACTAGTTCATTAGCTTGAGGTTTCATTCATGGCTTATGTTGCAATATTTTGCTTGAGAGCCAAGTGTTCATGCACTCTGAGAGATGATTAATTTGTCAAACTTAATGAATTCTAATTATTGTTCTTACCTTAAGAAACATAAAAATTGAAAGGTAAAGTACCATTCAAGTTATCATCCAAATCAGTCGACAAAAATATTTAAACTCTTACTAGATGCCACTGAACTAATCCTGGAGTTCATTAACTAAAAAAGGCAAGTAATGAGAGCAAGCAAACTAAAGAATGCAAACTCATATGTCAAGTATAGCAAGTCTTTATTGGTTATACAACACTTTTGCATCCATATTACTAATCTTTGTGCAACTATGATTCAAATAGATTATTGTCATTCATCTCAACATATTCATTCACTTAAAGCAAAATAATTAAACCAGTTATTGGTTCATTAAGACTTGCTCTTTACGAAGGATTAAGTACTTTCTTTCACTTTGAGTGTTCTAGTACTTATAATGGTGATGAGTTCAACTCTTACAGAGTTCCAATAACTATAATCAAACTTAGACAATTTAGTAATCTATAGGATACTGGAAAATCAATTAAAATGAAATACAAAACTAGCTAATAAAATACAGATAGCAATACACTATAAATTAAATCTTGTTCTTGCAATACACTATAAAACAAATCTTGTTCTTCAACCTATAGTGTCTGATCTTTGTTAATAATTAAATTCAACAATAAAACATAAGTGAAATGTCTCATCTTTGTTAGTGATTAAATTCAACAATAAAACATAACTGAAATGAAAGATCTTTGTTAGTGATTAAATTCAACAATAAAACATAAAGGAAATGAAAGACCTTTGTTAGTGATTAAATTCAACAATAAAACATAATTGAAATGAAATCTAAAACTAACAGGCAGATGAAGGAATAAAAAATACATTAGAAGAAGAGAAAATGAGGCAATGCTTACCAGCTGAGGGGCCCTTCTCATTTGGCCAGTGCTGCCATGAAAACATAGTTCCTTAAACTCTAGTCAAAACGCCATGTACAAAAGTAATGAACAATTATTTTATTAATCAAACGGACAAAGTATAATTCAATGACTTCCTTCCTTCAATTTCCAGCGTAATCTATTTTAATACATCTCTCCGTATAAGAACATACTAGCATAATGATGATAATAATGAGTGACCTCTTAGTCCTTTGATCCTTATTTATACATGAAATCAACTGGGGATTGGATGAAACCGAATCCCCAAACTCAAAAAACAATTTTGATAATTTTAGAACAAATTTCAAAAATATGTGTTTGACTGTTATTTGGGTAGATTGACGTTGAATATCCATCCATATCTCTTGAACCATTCTTTATTTTGAAAACCGCCCATGAATAACTCAATTTATCATATTCTGGACAAAACCCATATCTTGGATTTTTGAGATTTCTCTTCATCTGCACAGAATTTGAGGCAAAATTTGGCAGTTTGAAAACTGTCACCAAATTGGGCTGAACTGTTGTTTCTGAGCTGGAGGTCCACATGTGTGACCTGGGCACATTATGAGGCACATGGGAGCATGTCGACGTCACTGTGGCGAAAACCCATGTTCTCAATTTTTTCCTAGAGATGCATGAATAAGCTAAGCTACAATATCGGGTACAGGAACTGGAGGTACGAGAATGTTGAACATGATGGTGGAATAAATGAACTTAGTTTTCTTTCATACTAACAACTGTGGCCTATGTAGGAAATCAAAGCTTAGCGAGGACCACTGCAAATGTAAGAACACTTTTAATGTTGAAGATCACTTGGAGAAGATGCTTGATCTGCATGAATTATTAACATGAGCCATCATCAACAAAACTATGATATAATCGTCTTTAATCACTAAAAACATAGAAAAATAACAAATTAACCACACGAGATGTATAATTGTGAATGATGATGTTTAATGAGGGTTTATAGTGTGTATTATTGACAAAATACGGGGAATGGTTTAAGAATAATGGCTTTATTGAGTGGAGAAATATGACAAAAACAGAGCCCAACAACGAGGCAAGAATAAGAAGGGAGTTTTGAGTCAATAACTATTGTGGAAAGTCTAGATCAAGCTCTCAGAGAACTAGAAGAGAGTTATGAGGAATTTGAAGAATTCAAGGGGTGGGAAACTTCTTCATCCTAATCCACTAGGCTGCCTTGCTTGTTAACTATGGTTGAAGAAAGAGTACATGAAAGAGTTGAAAAAAGAGATAAAGAAGAACACACATTACTTGAGTTTCCAATCTTGGGAATATAAGAGCATGCAAGAATGTAGAATAAAAACCTATCTACTCTTCCTCACTTCCATGAAATGGTCACAAAATATCTAAACACCTTTTTTCCAAACTTGGATTCCTCTGCAGGACTTATGACTACAAAAATGATGCTCAAAATTTGAGATTGTTCCCTTCTACCTTGAAGGAAGTAGCCCTTTGATGGTTTATGGAGATTGATGGACATAGTATTTAGGCATGGGAAACAATGAAGGACCTTTCCACAAAGAAGTATAGAGAATATTGAAAATCAAGAGATTCCATAGACGAGATATTTTGAATGACTCAAGGAGAATGTGAGTCCTTAGAGGACTATTCTGAGAGATTTCATTTTAGTTACAAGAGATCTACCAATTTCACAATAGATAAAGACTCTCTTAAAATAGTACTCTTGAGAGGGGTAAGAGATGAGTGTATGGAGGTCCTAAACTTTATTGTCTCCGGAGATATCTCAAAATGCACTTATGATGAGATATGAAATGTTTGTAAAAACTACTTAATAGCTACTACTAGGAAGAAAAAAGACATAAGGGGAATTGTTGCACAAACCTCCAAAGTTGCAATTGGATTATCAAAGGTAGATATTGGTAAATTTCTATTAGAAGAAATGAAGAAAAACATTTTACATCCATTGGCACTATAGTTTGATACTTTTCAAGTCAAGCAGAAGTAAGAGGAAGTAGAGAAGTCTTTAGAATTTTTTTATCCAAAGTGCACAAGAGAACATGCTCACCATGAATGCCCATTAAACAATATAGAAGTCTACAGTCTTTGGAAAGACAACCATGACATCAAAGAATGTCCATAACTACCTGGTTTGAAGGCCTTGTATGAGGGAGTATAGCATAATATGGAGCAAATTTCCTTCATCAACCAGAGAAGTTAAGGACTATCATGCTCGATGACTCAAGGTATGCCCTATGAACATCCCCAATATTTCAAGTATGCTCGGAATAGTCAAATGACTCCACCTACAAATTGATATCCTYGGTCTTCGCCAAATCCATTTCCACCTCAACAGTAGTGGCAATACCCAAACTTCCAAAATTAACAGCCACCTTTCTTTCCTTATCAACAAGCCCAACAAAACTAGTGGTCTTCTCAATCTCAACCCTGGAGATCTCGACAAGGGTGGTAACCACCTCCTCGAAAACAAGCATTGCTACCACCTCCTTAGCATAGTAATTCTCCCCAACATCTTAAACCACCTTAACTACTTTCTTAGCATGCACCAGACCTAAACAATAGTAAACAAGCTTGTAACAACGAGATGGTAACTCACAACACCTACTCTATATATTCCTTTGATTGTAATGAAGATAATCTTCATTGAGGGAAAATGGTAACAAAACCTTTGCCACCAATCATCATTGAACCTACTGATGAAGAGCAACTATAAAACCCTAAAACTCAATCAGAGTGGCTTACTCCTCATCAGGAAAAGAAACAATCAAGGGACAAACCACCTTTCCTATAAATGTTAACCTAGGTTAAGCTTATAATCCAACACAAGTTTGACTTTTGGGTGGAATTGTAAAATCTACGTGTTAAAATATCCTAGATTCAAACCATCAAGGATATAACTATTTATAGAAAAGTTGTAATAGAGCTAAGCCTAAAGAAACTAGGAAGAAAAGGGAATATCCACAAGCCATCCATTTCATCGGACAACTTGTTGATCTTATGCCTAAAACATTGTTTATTCCTAAATATTATGATCCAGGTATCCCTGTAGTGAGTATTCACGTTGCTAATAAATCAATGAAAAACACCTTGATTGACTTATGAGAAACCACACATGTCATGGCAAAGGATACCTTAGAGAAATTGGAGCTCCAAGGACTCTTGAGGAAAAACCCTACTATCCTCCAAATGGTTGATAGATCCACTATCAAGCCAAAAGGAATGCTATAAGACATCATAGTATTATAAACTTATCCATCTTTTTTCAGTGGACCTACTCCCCATTCCAAGCACCCCAACTTTCCACATGGAAAACACTCACACCCAATACCTATAGGCCGAAATATGACATAACAAGGCCCAATTTGACTGTCTCGAGGGCCAAGTCCAGACCGAATTTTCCATAGTTGATGACCAATTTTCCAAAGTTGACACCCGATTTGACCGATTAGAGGGAAAACTTGACACTCTCATTGTCGCTCTCCAACCATTATTGAACCGATCCCATAAACCCTCCTTCTCTGAAAAAACCTCCCAAGTATATGGAGTTGAATCCTCCCATACTATGGCATTTCATTGTGACCCTTGTCTTCCCCGAGTTGAGTTCAATAAATTTCATGGCTCCAATCCTATGGTTGGGTCACCCAAATGGAGCATTATTTTTTTTGAATGGTATTACTGATGAGTTGGCCAAACTTCGTTATGTTGTTCTCTATCTGGATCCTAAACGCTAGTAACGGTGGCAATGGTGTAAAAATGCATGCCAGGGGTATGTTTATTGGATGCAATTTGTTGTAGATCTTTATGAATGCTTTGACACTGACACCCACTATTTAGGTCGTTTGACCAAGTTGAAACAGTCTGGCATAGTGGAAGACTTTATAAGTGCCTTTTAGCACTTGGATTTAGAATAGAGGGCATGCCAGATTCCTTCTTCGAGGAATGTTTTATCAGTGGCCTGAAGGATGAAATTCGAGCCCAGGTCATCATGGATCACCCCCAGACTTGGTTGGAAGCTACTAAATGTGCTAAAGAGGCACAACATGTTGATTTTTCCGAGAACCAAAAACCCTCTTTTCTTCCTTGCCCTTGACCTACCAATCCTACCACTCTTTCCACCTCTCTCAAGATCCATAAATCAACTCGAGCATAAATGGTTGAACGCCAACTCAAGGGTCTTTACTATAATTGTGATGACATGTATTTTCCCAGGCACAAGTGTAAGGAACATAAGGTTTTTATGGCCATTTATGAGGATGTTATTGAAGAGGAGGTTGAGGTCTCCCCTGTGGAAGATATACCCCCAACAAAAGATACAACTTCGCCCACTAACCCACACGAAGTTGAACCATTGATTTCACTGCATGCTCTCACTGGCTTCTATGCTCCCCAAACTCTTAAGTTAATTGGTTACATTAAGCATAGGAAATTCATAGTTCTTGTTGACAGTGGAAACACCCATAATTTTATTCACTGCCACATTTCCCAGGAAATAAATTTCTATATCTATGCCGTCAACAATTTTAAAATCATGATTTCCAATGGTGGTTCCATGAAATTTGGAGGGCGTTGTGAAAATGTCTAGCTACAAATTAATTAGTACCACCTAAAATCTCATATGTTTTCTATCGACATGGGTGGTTGTGACATTGCGATATGTGCTTAATGGTTATGCACTATGGGCCCCATTCTCATGGATTTTAAGGAATGAACATGCAATTCCAACATAAGCGACAACAATATAAGTTCGAAGGCATCACAACAAGCTCCCCATAGATCATCAGTTCCCATCGAACAAAAAAAATCCTCAAAAAAGGTCATTCGAGCATTATTTCCCAACTCCATTCCATTCAAGCAGTTGAGACGCCCTCTGTGCATCCTGACCTTCAATCTATCCTCTCCAAATACCAAGCTATTTTTCCCACTCCCCATGGGCTTTCCCCTTCCCGTGGTGTTGATGATCATTCTATTCCTCTCATCTCGGGTAGTCTTCCTCCCAATGTTCATCCCTATCATCATCCCTTTTCCCAGAAGAATGAAATTGAGAAAATTGTTCACAAATTGCTCAAGGTTGGTGTTATCCATCCTAGTACCAACCCCTATTCTTCTTCTATGGTCACGGTACTTAAGAAATAAGGCACTTGGCGCATGTGTCTAGGCTCATGTGTCTAGACTTTCATGCCCTCAACAAAATCACCATCAAAGACAAATTTCCCATTCCTGTCATTGATGATCTATTGGATGAATTGAGTGGTGCTCAGTACTTTACTAAACATGATCTTCATTATGTATACCACCAAATACATATGAAAGAGAAAGACATTCCAAAGACTACATTTCAAACTCATGAGGGTCACTATGAGTTCTTGGTAATGCCCTTTGGTCTGTGTAATGCTCTCTCCACTTTCCAAAGTCTCATGAATCATGTCTTCCGTCCTTTTCTCCATCATTTTGTCCTAGTTTTCTTTGATGATATTCTCATCTATAGTAAAACTTGGACAACCCATCTCGCCCATGTGGATCAAGTTCTCCATCTTCTCTTTCAACACCAACTTTTCCTCAAAAAATCTAAATGTGCCTTTGGAGCCTCGGAAGTGGAGTACTTGGGTCATATTGTCAGCAAGGATGGTGTATGGGTGGATCCTAAGAAAATTTAAGCTATGGAAGATTGGACTCACCCTAAAACTCTTAAGATATTATGTGGTTTTCCGGGTTTAACGGGCTATTATTGCAAGTTTGTTCAGAATTATGGAAAAATTGCAACACCTCTCACTACTCTCCTTGAAAAGAATGATTTCACTTGGACTCTAGCAGCTGATCAATCCTTTCACGCCTTGAAAGAGGCTATGTGCATGAATCCTATCATGTTACTTCCCAACTTCACCAAGAATTTTGTCTTGGAATGCGACACCTCAGGGAAAGGAATTGGGGCAATCCTCTTGCAAGATGGCAGGCCTTTAGCCTTCACTAGAAAACAACTTTCAGAGAGACATTTGGGCCAGTCAAACTATGAAAAGGAAATGTTGTCTATTTTGCATGCCATGGATATTTAGTGCCCTTATCTATTGGGGCAACACTTCTAAATTAAAATTGATCACTAGAGCCTCAAGTATTTTCAGGAACAACGAATTTCACCCCCGGAGCAAAAAAAATGGGTGACCAAGCTATTTGGATATGATTATGAGATCATTTATAAGAAGGGAAAAAAAAATGTGGTTGTTGATGCTCTTTCCAATAAGTATGAAGAAGAAGGGTCACTCTTTTCCCTCTCCTTCATTGTACTCGATTGGCTCCAAGCTATTCGCCAGGAATAGTTACAAGATCCCCAACTCTCTCACATGATCCAACAATTGCAACACCATTCTCCAGTTTCTCCAGGGTACTCTTGGCACAATGAAGAGCTTTGCTACAAAGGTCATTTGTATTTAAGCGAGCAGTGACAACTTAAATCAATGGTTCTTTATGAGCTTCATGCTTCACCCATAGCTGGGCATTGCAGGTTTACCGAAACCTATGAATGGGTCAAACATTCATTTTTCTAGGATGGTATGAAACTGGATGTCCACACCTTTGTGGCTGAATGTGATGTTTGTCAATGCAATAAGGGATAAATAGTCAAAGCTCCAAGCACACTCCAACCACTTTCGATTTCCCCTACTATTTGGAGGGATATTTCTATGGATTTCATTGTTGGCTTACCTAAATAAGGAAATAAGTCAATCCTCATGGTGGTAGTTGATCGTCTTTCCAAATATGCTCATTTCTGTGCTCTTCAACACCCATTAACCACATCCATAATGGCTCAAATTTTCATGGATAATATCTTCAAACTTCATGGCATGCCTCATTCTATTGTCTCTGACCAAGATCCAACTTTCACCAGCAATTTTTGGCAAGAATTTTTCAGGCTCCAGGGCACCCAATTACATATTAGCATTGCCTATCATCCCCAAACTGATGGCCAAATTGAAGTTGTCAACATATTTTTGGAAACATATTTGCAGTGTTTTGCATCCGATAGACAAAATCAATGGGCTCAGTGGTTACCCCTAGCTAAATGGTGGTACAACACATCTTACCATACAACTACTCACATGATGCCTTTTGAAGAAGTTTATGGACAAAAGTCACCATCAGTTCTCTCATACATGCTAGGTGGCTCAAAGGTTCAAGAATTTGACAAAAATCTTACAGTTCGTGAGGCCATTCTCTGCACCCTCAAAGAAAATTTTGTCATGGCTCAGAATCACATGAAGCAACAAGTAGATCAAGGTCGTTCTGAATGTCAATTTTTTGAAGGGGACCATGTGTTTCTTCATCGACAACCTTATAAGCAGACTTCACTCAAAATTGAAAACTTTTAGAAACTTGCTCCTAAATTTTATGGTCCTTAAACAATTCTCAAGCGAGTGGGGCTCATGGCCTACTAGTTATCTCTTCCCAATATCATGCTTAAAGAAAGTGATTGGAACTAAGAGCCAAACACAAGCCAATATCCTTGAGTTAAATGAAGAAGGTTCCATTTGGTTGCAACCAAAAGCAGCCCTGGACTAGAGAGAGCATCATCTTTGTCAGCACACCATCAAGGAAGTGTTAGTTTAGTGGAAATATACAACTCCATAAGATGCCACTTGGGAACTGGCCACCATTTTGCAACAAATTCCTCATCTCAAGTCTTGAGGACAAGGTTGTTCTTCAAGGGGTGGGACTGATAGGGACCTAACCTCCCTAACCCCTCATGTAGGTAGAATAATATATTTTCCATGTAATAAAGGTCGACATTAGTTAATAAGGCCTATTTAATAAATACGAACAAGTCAATGTAAGAAAACCTAATAGAATCTTCCACTTCTAGAAAGATCTTCCTCTAGAATGTTCTTTAGAAGGTAGAGTTAGTACAAATAAGAGTAGGAGGCATGATAAAGCATTGTCTTAAGAATTATTGTAATAGAGTGCTGCTCTGTTGGAGGTTGCCCCCTCGAAGAGGCAAGTGAACATTGCTTTCTATCAATAAAGGCATCATTTTTTGTTGTGGTTCTCTACATTTTGTTGTTCCGCTAGTGTTTTATACAATATTACTATTTTCTACTTAATATAATAGATCTGGTACCTAACAAGGACCAATATAAAACCACCTTTACATGTTCATGGGGTACCTTTGCCTATAAGGTCTTACCTTTTGGTTTAAGCATTGCCCTTGCCACATTTTGGAGAGTTGTCCTCAACATCTTTATGATCTAATACATGACAGTGTAGAAGTATACATAGATGACTTCACAGTCTATGGAAATACATATGAGGAAGTCTTAACCAATTTAGAAATAGTTCTATAGAGATGAAAAGATATGATTTTTCCCTCAACCATGAAAAATGTTTCATGCTAATCAATGAAGGTATAGTAGGTATAGTACTGGGACACCATGTTTCAACAACAACCATAAAGTTGATCATGCCAAAACTTCATTCATTCAAGACATGCTTACCCCTACAAAAAAACACGATGTTTGGAGTTTTTGGGGATGTGTTGGCTATTATAGGAATTTTATTCCTTATTTCAGTAAGATACTCGCCTCATTGTATGTCCTCCTCACAAAAGATGTTAAATTTCTATGGATTCCAGAATGTCAAACAAMTTTTGACACATTGAAGAAGAAGTTGATCTTAGCTCCCATACTAAGAGGACCAAATTGCAATCTTCCTTTTCATATCCATACATATGCTTAAGAAAAATCCTTAGGTGTTATTTTAGGAYAGTGTGAGGTTGCAGAAAGGTATGCAATTTATTTCATCAGAAAAAATGTTGTTGGAGCATCATTAAATTATATAGTGTCCGAAAAGAAATTTCTTGGTGTAGTGTATGAGATTAACAAATTTCAACACTATATAATAGGACACRCCATTTTTGTTCACACAAACCATGTTGCAATTAGAAATCTCATGAGCAAAGTTGTCAATGGTGGCAGAGTAGTTAGATGGTTACTTTTTCTACAAAAAAATTATTTAACGATACTTGATAAGTGTTAAGCCCTAGAAAAATCCCCATGTTATGTATAAAACCCCTTATTAAGCCCTAGATATTGAATTATTACATTAATAGTGTTATATGTGTAGGTCGACTAGAACCCTTCATTGCACCCTTTCATCATAATTGTACCTTTTGTCTAATATATATATATCAAGGAGACCTAGTATTAGGATCATCTTATCTAATATCTTATGGTATTATGAATTGGATATATTGTAAAAGGAGGTTTCCCCCTTGAGGTGGACTACATTCATTGAATTTTTATCATTTTAAAGGCATTGGAACATAACATTTGGTATCAGAGCATCGATCATAGGGTTTTTCTTCTCCAAGAAAGTCATCTTTGTATTTTCACTATAACTTTTTTTAGGGATGCTTTAGACAACAAATATTGGAGGTTATTTAGATTACATATCAATGTACTTTTGTCAAAAATTCCAGCTTCTGGGTCATTATAATTTCAGAGATATACCTTGAGGAAGATAGGGATTTTGACTAGTCCTATAACTAGTCTCAAATAGGTGTTCCAGGTAAAACAATCATCTTCTTCAATGAGGATCCAAATTTAGTGAGAATAGTTGCATTTGAATGAGGATAGTGCATGGTATGTTTGATACAATTTTAAGAATTAGGTATTAAATATTGGACACTTGTCATTCTGTACAAGTTCTCTCTCCAGGAAAGGAAAAAAATTAGCAAGGTTTGGGAAAGTTACCATAACTTTTATTTGGCACACCCAATTTTGGTCAGACATGTGGCATTGTAGAGAATACATATCAAAGTACTATATGCCAAAATTTCAAACTCAGAAGGGCCAAAATTTCAGAAATACATCATAAGGAAGATCGACTAGGAGGACAGACTCCAAATTAAGGGTTTGAAAGGTACAAAACTTACAATTGGCATATCTTCTCACATGGATCCAAAGTCTCCTCCAAAATTTACTTCACCAAATAAATCTCCAAGGAGATCAACCTTGACTCAAGATGAAATCCAAGAGATTTATCACCAGATGGATAAGAAGATCGTTGAAAATAAGGAAGAGATGAAAATAAATATGGATGAAATGGAAAATAAGATGAAAAAGAAGATGGATGGAAATAAATAAGAAATAAAAAATCCCATGTCTTCCATGATCTTTCATGCTCTAGATGAGAGACTCCCTAAAGGAGATATCAAAATGCAAGGGACTCGTGAAAATAAAGGTAGTATTCATGTTGAACAACCTATTGATAACAAACAATTGTCAAGTGGATTTAACTCTAATAGTGGAGTTAATTATGGTGGGGGTCCTAAATTAAACTTTCCCAAAATTGGATTAAAGAAGTTTGATGGAACAAAGGTTTTTACCTGGGTGAACCAAATAGAGAAATATTTTGAACTACATAGTATTATGGATGATAAGAAAAATATTTACATAGCAACTTTGAACTTTGAGATAAAAACATATCAATGGTATCAATGGTTAGTTAAAAGGAATCCCCCTTTTTATCATTATACTTGGGGTTTATTTACAAGAGACTTAGAAGCACAATATAGGAAATTTTGGGAACATGACTACTTTAGTCAATTAACACGAATCAAACACTTAGGTGATATTAAATACTATAATTCAGAATTTCAGGTATTGTCCAGAAGGGTGGATGACATAAGTGAAGAACATTTGTCAGAAGCTTACATGGGTGGATTAAAAGAAGACATTAAACATGAGCTTTTCTTAAGACATCCTGCAAATATTATGGAAGCTATGCAATTTTCTCATCATATTCAAGCCAATAATAAGGCTACACACAAGTCTACCATTAGAGCATACATAGGAAGAAGAGATCATGTTGGGGTTCATAAGACAACCATACCTCAAGTGACAAGGTTGACACCTTGACACATGGATGAAAGAAGAGTAAAAGTACCGTGTTTCAATTATGATAGCAAGTACCGTAAGGGGCATAAATGCAGTGAGAAGAAATTATTCTACATAGACTGTGAAGAGGAAGAAGATCAAGAATTGAAATTGCCACAAGATCCAGATCTAGAAGAGGCTACTCCAACAATAACTTGTCATGCATTGACCGACATCGGTACTCCACAAACCCTCAAGATACAAGGATACATCAAAAAGAAAAAAAGAAACAATATTGATTGATTATGGTAGTACCCATAATTTCATCAATTACAAATTAGTAAAAGATCTCAATTGCTTTGTATATCCAGCACCAGAGTTTCAAGTAATGATTGCAGATGGAGGTACCACAAATTGTTCTCGGAAGTGCCATAGTATTGAGATCAACACGGGGGACTATTTTTTGGATAGTCCCATGATTTCCATCAAAATGGGTGGTGTTGATGTTGTATTAGGGATCCAATGATTACAATCATTGAGAAAAATGGCCCTTAATTTCCAAGATCTTTTCATGAGATTTTTCTCAGATGGTAAGGAAATTGAGCTTAGAGGTATCCAAGGGAAACCCTCTATGGTGATAAGCTCTAATAGAATGACAAAATTACTCAAAAAGGGACACCATGGTGTAATTGCACAATTGTGCTCACTTGATGTTCAAACATCTATATCTTCTGCTTCGTTAGATCTCCAAATAGTTATCAACAATCATTCCAAAGTATTTTGTGAAATGTCTAAGGGTCTTCCACCTACTCGAGATCATGACCATGCTATTCATTTGAAATTAGGAAGTGTACCACCTAACATTAGGCCTTATAGGTATCCATATGCATAGATGAGTGAGATTGAGCATATGATCCATGAAATGTTAGAAGCAAACATCATTCAATCTAGCCAAAGTTCTTTCTCTTCACTCATGGTGATGGTTACAAAAAGGATGGTTCATGGCGTTTGTGTCCATATTATAGGAAACTCAACAAAATGACCATCAAAGATAAGTTTCATATTCCTGTCATTGATGAATTATTGGATGAATTGCCTGCAGAAAAAATATTTACTAAGTTGGATTTTTGCTTGGGTTATCGTCAAATTAGAATGAGGAACGAAGACATTCCCAAAACAAATTTTAGAACACACAAAGGTCATTATGAGTTTTTGGTTATGCCATTTGGACTTACTAATGCACCTTCAACATTTCAAATCTTGATGAATTCTATTTTCAATTCTTTCCTTGGAAAATTTGTGTTAGTATTTTTTGATGACATACTAATCTACAACAAATCTTGGGAAAAGCATCTACAACATATTGATAGAGTATTACAACTATTGGAAGAGAAACAACTTTATGCAAAGCCTTCCAAATGTTCCTTTGTGGTTCAAGAAGTGGAATATTTGGGTCATATTGTATCTCATGAAGGTGTAAAAGTGGACCCTAACAAAATGAAAGCTATGAGGGAATGGCCAATTCCTAAAACCTCAAAGAAACTTAGAATATTCTTAGGATCGACAGGCTATTACTGCAAGTTTGTTAAGAACTATGGTCAAATAACAACACCACTAACAACATTATTAAAGAAGGAAGCATTTTCTTGAATTGAAACAATGACCCAAGCCTTTGAAAAAATTAAGGAGGTTGTGTACAACTCCTGTCCTGGCCACACCTGACTTTATAAAAACATTTATTGTGGAGTGTGATGCCTCAGGCCATGAAATTGGTGCAATTTTAATGCAAGAAGGAAGGCCCCTTGCATTTGAAAGCAACTAACTTGAAGTAAAAAACTTACTCAAACCCATTTATGAAAAATAAATGGTGGCCATACTACACACAGTTCATAAATGACACCCTTACCTAATAGGAAGACACTTCAAAGTAAAAACATATCATGATAATGTGAAGCACTTCTTGGAGCAACGATTATCTTCAAAAGAGCAACAAAAATGGTTTACAAAGATGCTAGATTATGACTTTGAAATTATCTACAAAAAGGAAAACATAATATTGTGGTTGATGCCCTTTTAAGAAAATAAGAAGAAACAAAAGGTTCACTATGTGCTATTTCTATTCGACAATCTAATTGGGTGGAAGAAGCAAGGATAAATGGAAGCAACATCAAGAGGTATGTAAGATCATTCAACAACTACAAAAGGACCCCAATTCATTAGATAATTTTGTATGGAAGAATGAATTGGTATGGTATCATGATCACCTATATTTATGTAAGAATTCACAACTCAAACAGAAGGTCCTTCTGGAATTGCACACTTCTCCTATAAGAGGACATTCAAGATTCTTCAAAACATACCACGGGATCAAGAAATAATTTTTTGGGAAGGTATTAGAACTAATGTTCAAAAGTTTGTGTCTAAATGTTTGGTCTGCCAATAGAATAAGGGAGAGACAATCAAGATGCCATGTCTCCTACAACCATTTAGTATACCAAGTCAATATTGGGAAGAAGTTTTATTGGATTTTATTATAGGTTTACCTAAATCTAAAGGAAAGACTATCATCATGGTAGTATTGGATCGATTGACAAAGTATGCCCATTTTTGCTCTCTTTCTCATCCTTTTAAAGCAAGTTAAATAGCCATATAATTCATGGAAACAATTCAAAAGCTACATGGAGTCCCCAAGATTATTGTAAGTGACAGAGATCCAATTTTCACTGGAATTTTTTGGATTGAATTATTTTTCGTTTTTGGGTACTTAATTGGCTCACAACTCATTATACCATCCTCAATCTAACGAGAAAACTAATATTGTGAACAAATGTCTAGAAGGATGTATTTATGGCTTTGCATATGATAAATAGACACAATGGGACAAGTGGTTTCCCTTGGAAGAATGGCATTACAACACAACCTTCCATACTTCATAAAAAATGTCCCCATTCTTCGAACTTTATGGATATCTTCCTCCATCCATTACATCACCCTTAAAATTAAATACATAGGTTCAAGCAGTGGATGACCACATAGGGAACTAGCAAGAAGTTCTCAAACTATTGAAGGACAACTTGGTTATGACATAAAATAACAAATCAACATCACAATGAAAGGGAATTTGAAGTGGTGGATTGGGTATTTATGAAACTACAACCATACAAACATATGTCCATCAAGCAAAAAAATAAAGACGATAAATTAGCACCCAAATATTATGGACCCTGTAAGGTTTTGCATAGGATTGGAATCATGGCTTACAAATTGGATTTGCCTACATCCTCACATGTACATCTAGTATTCCATGTTTCTTGCTTAAAAAAGGTCGTTGGAAACAAGATCCCAATCCAAACTAGAGCTAGAAACAATCCTTGAAACAATAATTAAGAATATGAGAAATAGAGCAATTACAGAGTACCTCGTCAAATGGAAGAACCTACCAGTGGAAGAGGTGACATGTGAAGATGAGTTCTTCTTGCAGATAGAGCACCCATGGTTAGTCAAGTGTTGAGGACAACACTTATTTGAAGGGGAGGGGCATGTTAAGCCCTAGAAAAACCCCCATGTTATGTATACAATCCCTTATTAAGCCCTAGATATTGAATTATTACATTTCTAGTGTTATATGTGTAGGTCGGATAGAATCCGTCATTGCACCCTTTCATCATAATTGTACCCTATGAAAAATTTCCAAAGACAAGGTAATTTGTAATGTTATCAAACCACGGGGTTTGCATAGATATTTCAAACACGTGTTCATTGGGGAAAGCATCATCTGCCAAGTCTTCTTTTGGGTTGTTCTCCAACTGAGACAAGAAATCTGCAACAACATTCTCCTTGCTAGGCTTAATGTTATGTTCCAACACCTTAAAAATGATAAAAAGTTAATGAATACGGTCCACTTCAAGGATCATATTATCTCATCTCATATGGTATTTTGAATTGGATATATTGTAAAAGGAGGTCCCCCCTTGAAGTGGACTGTATTCATTGACTTTTTATCATTTTTAAGGCATTGGAACATAACATTAAGCCTAGCAAGGAGAATGTTGTTGCAAATTTCTTGTCTCACTTGGAGAACAACCCAAAACAAGACTTGGTGGAATATGATTTCCCAAATGAACACTTGTTTTGCAATATCTATGCAAACCCCATGGTTTGATAACATTACAAATTACCTTGTTTGTGGAAAGTTTTCGTAGCACTTCTCCCAAAAAGAGTGTTGCAAAATCATAATGAAAATAACTCAATACAATTGGATTCATGGTTATTTGTTCAAAATGAGATTGGATCATGTGCTTCATCATTTCCCATGAAAATATTAAAGCTATGGTGTGCTTCATGGATGTCATGATGAGCCTAATGGAGGATACTTTGCAGCCGAAAGAACAACCCTTAAAGTTTTACATGAAGGATACTATTGAACAATATCTCCACAACGATGATAGAGAATATGTCAACAAGTGTGATGAATGCCAAAGAACAAATAGACCCATACAAGTTGATGAAATAACTTTGCAACCTTAGATATCATTATAGCCATTTGACAAAAGAGGTTTAGACTTTGTTGGATCAATAGAGCCTCCAACAAATAAAAAGAACTGCATCATTGTTTGTACAAAATATCATACCAAATGGGTTGAGGTCAAAGCACTCTCAAATGATAAATAAGATAACATAATAGGTTTCGTGTATGGGAACATATTTATAAGGTTCGATGTTCTAAGAGACATAGTCATAAACTGAGGTCCCAATTCACTTCCTAACTCATTCAAGAGTCGACTCATCAACACAACATCAGACATAGGAAGCCTACTTCCTATCACCCACAAACAAATGGACAAGTCGAGGTTACTAATATAGATTTGGAAAATATCCTAACTAAGATAGTACAAAATCCACAAGAGAGGTTGAACAAACAAATTAGCAAGAGTGACTTGGGTATACAATACAACATGGAGGACAAAAATTGGTTTCACACACTATGAGGTGGTGTATGGTAAGTTTATGTTGCAACTAATATAATTTGAAATTAAAATCCTTAGAACAACATTGCAGTTGGGACTTGGTATTTCTACAACACAAAAAGAAAGAATTCAACAACTCAATGCTTTGGATGAGATTTGACAACAAACCCTACTTCACATAGAAATCATTCAACAACAACAAATTTGTTGGCATGATAGATTCATTAGGATTGAACAATTTTAAATAGGAGACCGATCACTCCTCTATGAATCCAAATTCAAGGACTTCAAGGAAAGCTCAAAACTAGATGGCTTGGACCATATGAAGTTGATCATAGATTTGAAAATGGCTCTACGAGGATAGTGAAAATTGATGAAGACAAAACACCACTCCTTGTTAATGGGCATAGATTGAAATTGTATCAAAAGCCATTGGCAAAGGGGGGACTCATCTCCATTCTATAAGGAAATACATAAAATTTGAATATCATTGAAGGGAACCCTCCCTTCAATCAAGAGTAGTATAATCCATTATCACTTAAAAAAGTTTAATAATTCTTATGGTGAATACCTAAAAAGGCATCACAAGACAAATGAAAGCTTCAAAACTAATCTCCTAGAAAACATACTTTGCTAAATAATTCCTAGAGTGAAAACCAACTTGCTTTAGCACTATGGGACAATGATAATTTGAAAACCAACTTGCTTTAGCACTATGGGACAATGATAATTTGAAAACCAACTTTCTCTAGCACTATAGGACAATGATAATTTGAAAATTGACTTGTTGGCAAATTCCTCACCAAGGAGAAAAAAACAAGTATCAATCAAAAGACAAATGCTATTTTTCATGTTATGCCTATTCTATAGACTGTGGAAACACAGTCGGCTGCAGAATCAAACTCAACTTCAAAATAAACTCAACTACACACTTAAATTCAAGTTGTGAGTCAACCTACAATGCCAAATAAAAATCAAAAGGTTTGTGGAAGTACACATTATTGCAGAATGATAACTCAAAACAACAACATAAGGAACTTAGGTATATCTCCACACTTCTCATTTTTATGCTATTGAATTACCATTGTTTATTACAAACACAACATTGTGAAATCTCCAACCATTCCCTCAATCTCTCCTCCTATGCCCTATTTATGTTGGGGAGGGAAAGGATTCACTAGTATTTACATTGCCTAAATGAATTTGAAATTTGTTCATCAACCTTTGCCCACTCAACTAATGCTTCCATACAAGTCACCTATCAATTCATTAACTTGCATGTTGACCTACACCACCAATTTTGAAGGAAAATACTACTAGTGAAGATACATATGGATAATTATGGGTGATGACCACAAGTAATAATGATTTCATGTCTTCATCATTCCAATTAATTCCTAATCATGTGAGTTGATGCTATGTTAATCCAATTAATTGTCAATCATTGTTGAAACAATGTGCAAATAATGATAACTACTAATGAGCAATTATGGATGCATAAGATTCATTATCCCTCCATCGTAGTAGAAAAGTCAAAACACATTTTCCATGAATGAGAAATAGATGTGAATCATTGCAAAGTTTGATAACAATGGTGAAGAAGGTATTAGTAGCAAACAACAGAGTTTGCAAGTTCCATATTATTGATTTTTTCTTCCACAAAATTAGGTGACACATCTATATAGAGTTAGTCTCAAATTTTACCCTCCCCCCCAAGGTCATTCCTTTAAATGCGTTGCAAAATACTAAGGCATAAATCAAATATAATTCCATATAAAACTTTCTAGCCTTAGGGAAATCCATCAGTTGTTGTAAAATCTCATTTGAAATAACCTCCTACCATTCAATGATCTTAGTTCTAACTTGCACTTGATAAATGATATAAGCCACAACATGCCTACGAAATTGAGTAGTGGATTCTTGGCCAATATTTTTAGTAAAAATCCAGACTATCTTGTGATATGGGTTAACAAGGTCTATAACATTCAAGATAAGACTAGTAGGTGGATCTTGCTTGGGATAATCCCTCCATTTATTGAGCATGGTTATGTCCTTGAGTCAAATGATTTTGAACAATACACCACTATTCTCTAAAATTCCAAACATTTTCTATGCAACCTATCTGAACCAAACTAGAAATCTAGGACTTCTTTGCCTTCAATTGGTCTTTAGAGAAATCCAAGTACTAGTGATACACAATTAACCAATGAAAAAGATTTATCCTGTGAAGCTTAAGTTTTGATAGTATCATTAACAAATAACTCACTTTCCTTATTCAACTCCATCTCTTCTATCAATGAGAATTTGTACCACATATCGATATTCCTTTAGTACTTAGCCAAACATTAGGTGAAAGTTAAGTGTTACTTGCTCTAATTTAAAACCAAATATGATCTCATACATGCCTACTGAACTTCTTTAATGTTTTTATTAAGCATGCTCTTGATCCTTCACCAAACTAAGGCTAGTTGTCACTTCATGATTCATCTTTTAGGCAATGGGGATCTGATGCAAATCCAAATGCCTGAAAATCAATGTTAGCACAAAAAAATCTAACATAGATAGACATCGCGAAGATTTTTTTTTTAATTAAAATTAGGGACCAAACTATTGAGGTTACTTACAATCTCAAAATTTAAATTTAATCATAGAAAGGTCTAGGCCTCTCTTCATTACAAATCCATTTGCTCAATGTCTTTGTAATTGATCCTTGTGCTCTTATATCGAACCAAATTTGCAAGAACCTTGTTTCATCAATTTGTGGGTTATTCGTAATCACCTCCTTGAGGATAATGGTCTTTAGATACACCTGAGGGAGAAAAATTGTCAAGACATTTCATTAAAAAAAGCCTTATTGGAACCTCTATTGAATGATGCTAAATCTTAAGATTTCATGTCTTGCTTATGGGGTCAATAGTCAAATGCCATGCGTCAAACTTTCATTGGTTATTTTTGACATGGATCGAATGAACCAATGTCTATTGTTGGTTGGATTTGGGGATGGGTTTCACACTCCCCTTTATAACCAGATTGGTATAATTCTTTAAATTCTCCTTTTCCCTACATCACATGTTAATAACATGAATGCAGAGGGTGGGAGTGGGAAAGTATCCTGTCTTACCTCATGGGCTCAATGCTTTTCCCTTTGCTTTCTACCTTTTGTGTTCCATGCTGTGCTTATGATCCTTATTCACACTTGTACTTTCTCTTCCCTTGCTACATGCTTGACCCTTGTTACATGCTCCACTCTTAGTATGTTCTCAACCCTTTGGTTCATGCTTGTTCTTTGCTCTGTGCTTTGTCCTTTGCTCCATGCTTTTTCCTTTGATCCATGCTTCACTCTCCACACCAAAAATATATTTACCTTTCACCTAGTAGTACATATTTTGTCTAACTAATGTTGCCAACTTTAACACTCAATTTTTTTTTCAAGAATTTAAAAGGTCATATTATGTACCTGTTTCCAAAGACTATTGTTTAAAGACTTAAAGGTCTATGACCTAAGGTTTTAATAGAATGTTAATAACCAAGGTTTTGGTTCATTTTAAACAAGAAACTTTGTAGGATTAGTCTTTGGTCTCGTGGACTATTAAAAGGATTTGAAATTCAAAGTACATCCCAAGTCAACCTCCTATAGTTGAAAATAAATTTTAAACAAAATGAACATTAACCGAAACATAATTGTTTTTGGGTGATGTTGGATTGCACAAACCTTGGGAACGCTCTTACATTAACCACCTCTAGTTAAATATTCATGAGCATCCTACTCATGAAATATGAAATGTGAATTCATGGGATGGATATGGCCACCCAAGTAGACCAAGTTCCTCTTTAAAAATCCATGATGTATCTTCAATTTTTTGATCTTCCCATTTAACCAAAAAATTTACACTCTTTGCCTCTTGTCTTCCTACAAAGTTTGTCAACCAAATCTCTTTAATTTATTTTATCCTTTTGAATGGAATCCACCTTATCCAATCTACTACATTCTCATTCTCAACTTCCTCTTCATCTCCTATACCTTCACGTTATTCATACAAATCTACAGCCACAAAAGTAGGTGAAATATCTAACCCATTAGGAAACTCTAATTTGTATGTGTTATCAGAAATCTTCCTAAGAATTTTACAAGGCTCAAGTTTATCAAAATTTTGTTTGTTACAGGTTCCTCTAGGAAACCTTCCATTCCTCATACGAGGTATCATTGCATCTCCTTCAACAATTTTCTTTTCTCTCCTTTTCATGTTAATTTTCTCTTTGTATTTCTCATAAATATGTTGCAGTTGCCTTGTTACATGTTCATGTACATATCTCATGTACTCTCCAAATGTTTATGCATATAAACTCTTCGTGTGCTTAGTTTTTGGAAAACTTACCAAGTCTCACACCCTTAGGAAATCTCCCATTTACAATCTAGAAAGGTGCAGGTCATGTAGATTCATTGACTGAATTGTTATAAGAAATTCCAACCTATGATAAGACCAAATCCCATTGTTCAAGCTTATATCCCATTGTACATCTAAAAAAATTACCAAAGCTCCTATTAACCACCTTTTTTCTGCTCATCTTTTTAAGGGTGATATGCAGAACTAAACTGCAATTTTAACCCTTATTTCTTCTATAATATTTTTTAAAAATGGCCCAAAAATCTAGTATATCCATCATAAGCGATACTACTAGGAAACCCATGTAATCTAACAACCTCTTTGAAGAATAACACAAAATATTTGTGGCATCATTGATTTTTTTCTAAGGTATAAAATGAGACACCTTGGAAAATTTACAAACCACTATATAACTAAAATCATTACCCCCTTGAATTCTAGATCATCTTAAAACAAAGTCCACATTGATATCTTCCAAAGGCCTATCTAAAACTAGCAATGATGTATACAAACCTATATTTTGGGTTCTTATTTTTTCAAGTGGACACACTCTACAACTCTGCATCCAGTTCTTCATATCCTTTCCAACACAAAGCCATTAGTGTTTTTCTTCCATCAAAGCTCTAGTTTTTTCAACTCCAAAGTGTTCACTAAAATCTTCACTATGTGACTCTCTATTAAGAGTACACAAATGTTGGTGTTTAAATACAAAATATTTCTTGTAAATGATGGTCCAAGTAGGGTGTCCAATATCCACTCTAAGTGCTCTTACACAATGTCTTGTTTGTAAAAACTGCATCATCTTCATACAAGGCTTTCATACAATCCAAACCAACAACTTCTTAGACATGATATTCAATAATAATAATCTTCTACTCAAGCCAACAACTACTCTATTAGAATTTCCTAATTTGTGATTTAAGACAAATAAATAACTCTAAATAAGTGCAATCCACTTCATATGTCTTTAGTCCAACTTACTTAACTATTTGTATATTACAATGCTTGATGATACATATACGACACAAAATTCTTAGATATTGAATAATGTCTCCACTTCTTTAGGGATTGAACAATATTATAAAACTCTTGGTCATAAACATAATATTTATTTTTGCTTCATTCAATTTTTTACTAAAGAAAGAAATTTGTTTACCCTCTTGACTCAAGACTACCCTAATTGATGTTCTACTTGCATCATAGTCAACCTAGAATACATTGTTGAAGTCTACTAAATTGAACACTTTGTCACCTTTTTTTTCAAAATTTCAAATCTTCTATTTGTTGTTGTATTCCATCGAAAACATCCATTGTTCATACACTCAACCAATGGTGAATATATTCCATTGAAATTTATTATGAAATTTTTGTAGAAACTAGCCAAACCATGGAAACTTCTTACCTCAAAATCACTTATAGAATTCAACCATTTAACAAGTGCCCTTACCTTATGTAGATCCATTTTCAAAACTTCAAGAAACATGGCAAATTCCAAATAAATCAACTCCTCTTGTAGAAATACACACTTCTTCAAATTAATTAGCAACTTCTCCTTCTTCATCTTCTCCAAAAATCATTGCAAATATATGATATGCTTCTCCTTTGTATTGCTAAAAGTCATAATATTGTCAAGGTAAACAACAACAAATTTACCTAGAAAGGACTTCAGTACTTCATTAATCAACCTCATGAAAGTACTATATTCATTGTTAGACGAAATGGCATGACCAACCATTCATATAAGCCATGCTTTGTCTTAAAGGTTGTCTTCCATTCATCTTCTTATCCTCTGGTAACCATTCTTCAAATCAATCCCTAGAAATAATCTTGCTCTACTCCAAAAATCCATAATATCATCCATTATTGGTAATGAAAATTTGTACCTTATGATTATCTTATTAATAGCTATGGAATTCATTCACATTCTCCACCTTTCTTTGCTGTTAGTACTACTGGTAAAATAAACGAGGCACTCAAACTTTCCTTAACCAGTCCTCTATCAAGTATTTCTTGAACTTATCGATTCACTTCCTCACTTTCAATAGGTGTCATTCTATGAGGGGATTTGTTTAGTAAATTGGATCATGAGATCAAATCTATTTGATGTGAGATGCTTCTCACTAGAAAACGATCTAAGATAATATACTTATAACCTTCCAACAACTTCTAAACTCCTACAGGCATGTTGCTCTCTTCTTCTCTTTGGAAGTTCCTAGGAAAACGTGCAAGACAACACGTTGAATGTATCATCTCTCTAAAAAATTATTTGGTTGAACAAAACATAATTATGTTGTTGTTACACTTTGCACCACTTTCATCCTTGATTGGTTGTAGCCTAAAATTTTACCATCTTTCACAAACTAATATGTACTCTTCTTCCCATCATGAAAGATATCCCTACCTTACAACCAAGGTCTACCCAACAGTTTATGACAAGCATCCATTGGAACAACATCACATAACACTTGATATTTGTAATCTTCTATGTGAAAACTCAACAAGTACTATTCAAAAATGGTAACTTTGTGAAATTTTTGAAACCATGAAACTTTATATGCACTAGGATGTGGTGTAGATTTTAATTTCAAAATTTCAATCATTTATGTAGAAACTAAATATTTAGTTTTTCTACCATCGATTGTCAAATTATGTCACTTACCTTGTATCTTACACTTGGTCTTGAAAATATTCTTCCTTTGTTCAAGTTCTTCATCAATTTTATTCTTCTTAGGATTCAATAGAACTCTCATGAATGCAAGGTTCTCTCCTTAGTCATGTTGTTCTTCTAATATATTATATCCAAGAATTGATTCATTTTCTTGGGTCGCATGTGTTATTGCTTCATTTCGTCTTGATTCTTCATTATGATTCTCCAGACATTCATACGCTTGTGTCCTTGTGCTCCACATCTATAACAAGTGCCATAATACTTCTCCCGATTCCACCATAACCTCTAACTCTACCATCATTAATACCTCTAGTGTTGCCTACCTCATCATAATTTATTGCATTTGTATGACCTCTTACACTAGTTGCTCTTCCTATGGCTCTAGTTCCTCTTTCTCTTGAACATTGTTGTTTTCTGATCAACTTTTCCTTAACTTTAAGAGTAATTTGAAAATCTTCCTCAATAGAATGAAAATACTAAATGCTCATTTCTTCTTGAATTTGAAACTTAAGGCCATTAATGTACCTTAAAACCCTTTGGTCTTCTAATTCTCAATGGATGATTTGATGGAAAATCTTTACAATTCTTTTGTATATTCTCTAATAGTTATATCTCCTTGTCTTGAAATTTATACTTGTATGTACAATGTTTTTTGACAATATATTGGTAAGAATCTCTCCCTTAATATGGTTACCATCTTCTTCCATGTTATGATTCTTTCTTTTTTCTTTTTGAATCTATCTTTATGAACACGATCCCACCATAAAGTAGCATTCCCCTTCAGCTTGATGGTAGCAAACTTAACCCTATGGGGATCTTCAACTTTTCAAAAATCAAAATATCTTTCCACTTCACATATCCAATCAACCAAAATTTTTAAATTTAAATGAACATCATAACTAGGAATTTTTATTTAGGCAATACATTTGTCTCTAAAAAGTATGATCAATTGCACACTAGCACTTTCTTCCTAGTCATTTTTTGCTTATGTTTCTCCTTCTGGTACTACTTATGATTCGTTTTCAACATCTCCAACATGTCTATTTTCCAACCCTTATATTCTTCTTTTGGTTTCTTATAATTCTTAGTTTGTTACTTCTCTTCATGGTGGCATGTTTCCAATTCATTTTTTAATTCTCACTCTAGTTACCATCTATAGTTCTCCCTAAAGCCCTACCTCTAGAATATTTTTCAATAAATCAATTTTCCCCAACAACGTTTGATTGCTGAAATCACCTTCACCAAAGACAAATACAATAAAAACAACACAAGAACAACCTCTCCACCAATTTAGGAACAAATGATGTTGTATTGCCACTTGATGTAGAGCCAAATACATACTAATCAAAGTTAGCACAAAAAAACTAATGTCCACACAAAAGGAAGAAAATTAGAACTTTTATTTAAAAAGGATGAAATTACTAGGCATACATACAACCTTAGAAGTTAAATTCAAACTTAGAGAGGTCCAAGTCTCTCTCTCTCTCTATTATAGGGAAATTCAATTAGTGTCTTTCTAATTTACCCATGTTCTCCTGTATCAAACAAAAGTTGCAGAACCCTTGTTTCATAAACTAGTAGGCTATTTGTAATGCCTCCTAGAAGGCCAATGATCTTTAATTACATTTAAGGTATCAAAACCATTGATTTGTTTCATTACCATAAGCCCCGCTAGAGTCTCTATTGAATCATAATAAATATCAAGAGTTTGTATCTTTGTTATGTGATAGATAACAAGATGCCACATTCCAACATTTAATTAGTTTTGTTGACATAGATGGCACAAGCTAAAGTTTATTGTTCTTATGAATTAGGGATGAGATCTACATTCCATTTTGTTAACCCTTGGTCTAAGTCTTTACATTCTCCTCATCCTCATATCACACATTAATACCATAGATGTTGAGGGTGAGAGGATATTTCATCTTTCCTTCTGGGATCAATCCTCTACCTTCTTCCTTCCATCTTCCATGTTCCACTCCATGCTCATAGTTTTGCTTTGCACTTACACTTGCTCCACCCTCCACCCTTGCTTCGTGCTCTTGCCTTTGCTCTATGCTTTCCCCTTTGCTCGATGCTCTACCCTTCACCCCAAAAATGTCTTCTCCTCCCACCCCTAAAAGGTCTCTTCCTTCTACCTAGCAATGCAGATTTCTTCTAATTGAGGCTCCCAGATTTAACACTTATATTTTTTTGCAAGGCTTTAAAAGGTTGTCTTTTGTGCTCCTTTTCAAATATTGTTGTTTAAAGACTTAAGGGTTCGTGAACTAAGATTTTAATAGATTGTTCTTTAATGAAGTTTTGATTGTTTATTTAAAAAAAGAAATTTTGCAAGCTTAGTCTTTGGTCGTGTGGATTGTTAAAAGGCTTTGACATTCAAAGTATATCCTGACTCAACCTCTTGTAGCTGAAAATAACTTTTAAACAAAATGAACACAAATGAAACAAAATTGTTTTTGGGTGATGCTAGATTTTGAACCACATGGATGCTCCTACATCATGACCTTTATATGTATAGTAGTGTGGGGAATGGAAGGTGGTGGTATCAGAAAATGAAAGGGAATCATCCCTATGCACCCCACATTTTTCCTCAGGAGGGAATATAATATGAAGGTGGGAGTGGGGTAGGATTGTGTTGAGATATGGAATGTCCACCTATTGTGTCCCACACTCCACATGGCGTAAGTTATGAAAAATGTGGGGGTGGAGGTATGGGGAGAGGGAAGAAATTGGGACTGAAATTTCAACATCATACCCCCACATCACTAGTTAATAAGTAAGTGACGTGCAAAGCATGGGTAGGGGAATTGTTTTATAAAAGATGAATCCTCACCTAACTTTAATCCACTTCTTTTGGTGTGGACTTAGAATAAATTCATAAAATACTATTAAACCTAGACTTTAACTAAAATTTCATTGGAGAACTAAAGAAAGACTTTAAACAATCCTCCAACAGAGGAAAATATCAAGTATTATGTTGATGCAAAGAACCCTTTGGAGCACAACCTATCATCCTCAAAGCCCATTTTAAAAGGAACCGAGGTAAACACTACCAAGATCTCAAAGGGATGAGGACCCTCCAAAGTTGGCTCTTCTTGGATATCAATGAAAACATATCAACACTTATGGAAGAGAAAGTCTTTGGAGGGGGTGAAATGAACACTTTATTTGCTTAGATCAATCATGAACATAACATTAGAATTCAAAATCATGGTCAAGTACATTCTAGCTAGTGTTAGAGACAATTGAATTTTGGGTGAGGGGAGAAGGGTTGCTCCTTTATCTACACGATAGTCTAAGTCCATGATATTCCTCCAATAAATGATTTAGTGTGAGTATGGATGAAATATTTTTTTAGTGTAGCATACCAACTACTAATAGAAAAATTTCTCCGATACCAAATAAGATAAATGAAATGCATCGTGATGAAGACTCATGCAACTAAAATAAATTTTTAAAATTCATGGGTGCAGGCTATTCAAGTAAACACAACCACATTTAGCACTCTGAACACATAGTATATGCAACAATAAAACCGATAAATAAAATCAATGAGTAAAGGACTTATCTTTGAAAGAAAATGCACAACCAATTGCAGAAGACAAACGTTCCACCCAACCATAGACTTGTTACTCCATTTCTCTCAACAACAAGTCACCCCTAAGCTAGGGCTACGAGTCCACAAGAAGGATGGCTACTATTCACTCACAGCCCAATACCCAGTCAAAAACTCACAACAAGCTAATTTTCTACAACCATTCCATTCCACCAACTCTCTTTTCCCTAAACTTGCACAACCTAAGGAATGGGATCCCATTCTCTACCATGAAGTACCTCAAGCTATCCCACTTCCCTCCAGGGCTCCAACCTAGGTTTCCTAGGAAATATCTCTATCAAAAAAATCTAGGAATTTACAGCTGCAACATGAATTCTTACAACAACAACTCACTTGCTCACTTTGGAAATTTCTTACATAAAAATCCCACTCCCAGGAATACAACCTAATTCTCCATGAATCACAACTCCAACAAGCTATATTGTCTATTATGGTTTCCTTCAATATCCAACACTCATAACAAGCTACATTCCATGTCTACTATGAATGCCTTTAATCTCCAACACTCATAACTCCCTTTCTCCCCCTTCCCCAAGCTGTAAAAACTGCATTGTTTTTTCCATTTGAATTTCCTTTTCTCCATGTATGTTGAATCTCACATTTCCCAAACTTGATTGTACTCAGGTTGATGCTTTCAATAACTATGTGAGGTGACTTTTCCCACCAACCCCATCACATGCATTCAATGATTGGGCCTTTTGTGATATTCAAAAAGGATTTATAAGGTTCATACAAAAATAATTTTAGAAAGGTGGTTTGGGATTAATATGCACGTGGAACCCCTTGGACCCCCTTTTATCCCTCTCTCTTATGGAAACGTAGCCCCTATGTCTATGTCCTTAATTTTCTGTTGTCGACAATGCATTTTATTTTATTATTTTCGATATACAATGTTTACATATTACATCACTTGGCCCACAACCATACATCGTATTTACAATATACATTGCTAAACAAGGGATTCAAAAAATGGGGTGTTACATTTAGTATATAGCTTATGGAATAATGAAGAGGAAAATTGTTAATTTCGACAACATCAATATATCGTTATCATGTATAGAAAGAGGCCCTCTATAGTTTAATTTTTAAACCTTCACACTAAACCAATGCACACACAAATTATTTATAAACATAAAAGTAAACAAAAACATTCACACATAATACTCAGAGATTTACCTTGGAAACCCTTAACCAGGAAAATAAACAAAATGTTCAGAGCCACACCTCTAATTTTCATTATTAACTTCACCATTTACAATACAATATATAAGATTTCATGGAATCCAAAACCCTAATTAGTATACCCAAATTAGATTCCTTGACCAAAATTACATTACAATGGGCTAAAAAATAGGGCAAAACAGACAAAAAACAACCCATTTTTTAGGCCCCCCCCTTGCTCCTAGAGGAACGTACAGTGCATGGGGATAATCATGCAAAGAATATAACACATACCCAACATATAGGCATTTTGGTAATTAGTTTAATTGCCAAGGATAAATAATGTAAAATAAGAATGAAKAGATAACCTAACCAATATCAAACTTAGATCTCAACTTAGAAAAATCTATGATTTGTATCTCAATTTTGAATATCTTTGGTTATGGTCTAGAAAATGAAATTATTGAATAATTGGTCAAGATTAATAGTATTCTTAGACCCGATTATAAACCCTTAGATCGTATCTATAAGCTACTCTTGTAATGCCCCCCATAAATTCCTTTATTTACTTAAATAAACTTCATTATACAAATAAAGTTAACCCTGAAAGCATTATCCATTTACAAGTTAGGATCATAGCAAGGGGATCTTTGATTAGGAAGAGAGAAGACCTTATTGCTTCATGAGAAGATGAACTCAACCTACATAATTTATAAGATCATTTATCGCTTTCTACTAGGGTTGCATCCTTCCACCAAGTTATATGAAGTCTTTTTCAACCTACTTATGATGAGATTGATATAATCTAGACCAAATAAGAACAATTAAGAGATTCAAACTGAATATATTATTTATCTTAGAGTGGTTATAGAAAGAACTCAAACCTCATAAAGTTTTTAAAGAGCAATATAAAAAAAATGACATAGGAAATGACAAAGACAATGTTGAAGCTAGAAGTGAACAAACGAAGATTCTAGGAAGGCAAGAGTGTCAAAGATCAACAAAATTACTTTATGAATGCAAACCTAGAGTTTGATTATGCACTCAATATGGTAAAAGGTTCAAACAAATGCTCCAAACACGACATGAGTGTCAATATGATCTACCCATTAAAGTGAACATGTGTCAAATAGAAGCAATAAATAATGGTTACCATCAAAACTATCAAAGTGTAGATACTATTGCTATAGTCAAACAATTAAAGAGAGTGGTGAGGATTGTACAAGCGTATAATCAATGACATGAGTGGTTTGAAGTCCTCATACATACATAATGTCAATTTTTTAAAATGATCAATCATCAATCCAACCACAATGTGCTCTAATACTTGGTACTGACCCATAGTTTGTCACTTGTGCTTTATTTATAAAATAAATGGCTAGAATGATAAAAGGAGTTTCAATACCATATATGCTAATTAGGATTCATATATGGTTTCAATGTGGATGGTGAAGAATCAAGGTACTAGTTCAGTAGAGTGTGTAGTGCCTAGTTCATGCAACAAGATTCAAGTGCCATCATAATAGACAAATCATTAGAAGATGGAGGGTCCTGTTCTTATGGAAAAGTGGTGAGATATTGTGGGGACTTTCATATGGAAATGGATTCCAAGGCCTACTCACACCTGTCTCACGTTAAGTAAAACATGAATAATAATTCCTTGTCCATGCTTGTCAATTCCACCACCAATATAATCCATCTAATAAAACAATTTGGAACCAAATCCTTTAGTATTATTTTTTAAATTGGGAGAAGATTTCTCATGAGTAACCATAATGCATGAGAAGAAGTGGCATCAAAGTGTCAAGAACCTCTTCCTTCTCCCACATTTTAGAATCAACAGTAGAAGGAGAAAATAATTGCTCATGAGTGGTCATAAGTGTAAGAACTGATGTATAAGAAGACTCAAAATAGATGCGTCAATAAAGGAGATAATTTTTCTTAAGAGGCAATGAACATATTTCTCTGAATAGCCAAGTAGTTCTTCTTGCTCCTTTGATTCACACATGACCTTTTCTTTAAGATCATTTATACTATGCATCTAATTCTCAACAAGATTATTCCACTTCTAAAATAAAGAGTCATAAATTTGTAATTTAGTAACAGAAGCCTCCAACATACCTTAATTAGTATTTTTCATACCACTAATTTATTGTACAAGGCGTCCAACATACCTTAATTAATATTTTTCATACCACTAATTTCTTGTACAAGGTCTCGATTGAGGCACCATATATTGTAAATGGACTCATCCTTCTCATCCAACAGAGAAAGGATGAGATCATCCTAATGCTTGAAGTCATAATACTCATCAAAGAGATAGGCATTATCACTCTGAATATAAATAACGTGTTCATGAAGTTGGGGGAAAAAGAAACTGAAAACAAAAATCTCATATTGAAGATAAATGTTAGTTTTCCACAATGAAATAGTATACTTATTCAAGGTATTATGTTATAGAGAAGAAACTTCATTATAAAATCGAGTATTAGATTCTTGCAAGGAAGCAACTTGGTCTCAAAGCTAAGAAATATATCTGGTTGAATCACATGATTTTCTTCCAATGAAGCAACTTCCTTACAAATTTGGTCATTAGTAGTCAACAAGGAAATTATCCTCTCACAACATTTTCCAAGATCAATTCTTCTCGCTCATGTCCTTCTTGAAGGCATGATTTACCTTCATTAAATAACCATCAAGAAGAGAATATAAGTATTCTATAATAGTTAATATGTTGGAAAAAAGTAGGATGTTTCTGTACAACACACAAAATGTTATGGCCCATGTGAACAAATGACAAAAAATAATCTTCCATGATAAAATCATTACCCTCGATAAGGAAAACCAAGTATATATATATATATCAACAATTTTTTTCCAGCACTAGTAAATAATCTCTAATGGTGAAAAATTATCCCTTAAACCAAATATTAAATTGAAAACTAGATCTATATAACAAAGGATAATATAAAAAAAAACTTATACTATTGAATAAGCCACACATTGAGTGGCAAGGCATTACTTAGAATGAATTACACACATAAAATTCAATCTCAAATTGCTTTGACAGTTCCATATAGTAAAAAAGGGTTTGTTGTTGGCCTCGATTTGTAAAACATTCTAGCATTGTAACTATGTCGTAGGATTTGTGGGCATATTGTGAGGATAAACATTATGCATAATTGGGTAGTAAATAGTGAAAATAATAGACATGTAGCATGCAACAACAAAAATAAACCTCCAAACTAAGGCTTATCTAAAAAAAATATTGTTGCATTCTTAGGTACTATAAATAACAAATATAGCATTTGTAAAAACCTAACATTAGGAAAGTCCTAGCTATCACGTGTAAAAAGTCTCAGGAAAATCTCCATCAAAGAGACATAAAATCTAAAAAATTGATCCAAGAACGACAAGTCTACAAAAAAGTCCAAAAAAAAGATTTGAATGGAGGGTTCAAGGTGACCTAGGGTGTGCACACCTCAAAGAAACCCATAAAAATACTTGTAGTATATGTTGGGTATGTGTTATATTCTAATGTTGAACACACCT
>SNQJ01S0015941.1:63612-76026 GCA_010110895.2 Picea sitchensis | reverse complement strand
TAACTTGGATGCAGGGGTGGAAGGCACGGTTTTTTCTAAAGCACTGGAAAGCAATGGGATAGGAATCAATGCTTCCTCCAATTCCTTGATTTGGTCGTTCAGTCTGGCATTCTCCGCTTCAATGCCTCCAATGGAATCATCAAGAGCATCTCCAGTTGCTCGGTGAAGTCATGAGATTTGGGATGACTGTATGTTCCTAAGGTTAATCTTTGAATGATATTTCCCTTTCTTATTTCTTACATCTCTCTTTTCAATAATTAAATTTTTAGATTGGCTATAAAAAACAATGCTCTGGAATACGAAGGATTCATCTTCGTCAAAAATGTCGGTCTCAACTATTTCCATTATGGAACTATGGTACATCGCGTCTGCGGGCTGATCAACGTTGCAGAATATGTTATCCAGAGCAGTTTCAAGTTCCATGTCCTCACTTTTAGTTTCGGGTTCTTCCGCTTTCCCTACAACGTTTTTTGTCTTCTTCGTCACGAGAAGCTTGTGAGACCTATCATTTTTTTTTTGCAAGGAGGGTTCTTATCTCCTCCTCTGTTTGAAGAATTATGGGTTGCTTTCTTACTGGGGTGGGCCATTGGAGCGATGCTCCGTGATGTCGTGCTCTTGGGAGTGCTAGCCGGGGATTGGACACTCTTCTCACCGGAGCCTTTTCCCTGTTGTTTGTACAATTCAGTTGTGCTTTACAATGTCTCTATGTCGCCATCGTGAGGAGCATGAGTGTTGTTGTCATTGTCTCTGTCTTCATTCAAGCGTGTATGGATAGAAGAGTTGCTAAAGCCAACTGCTAGTAAATGTTCTAGAAATATCCCATTAGGGTTGAACCCTCTTAGCCTTTCGACATATCTTAGGTTCAAGTTGTTGAAATGGCCTGGGAATTTGTCAATCTTGTTGACGTTCCTGAACACGAAGTCCCCGACTTTCCAAGGCAGAGGAATGAACTTCTTTTTTCTCTTCTATTGGAAAAAATGTAACCAGTAGTTGTATTGCCTTACTATTTCTGTAACAAACATCTTGTCCCTGATGTGACATGGAAGGAATGAAAGATTTTCCTTGTAGCCAAAAATCATTATTTAACTGTAATTTTCCATTTGTTCAAGTGTCCCCTTCCTATCCAAAAACTTGGTTTCTTGGTCAGACATCCGGGGAGCATCCTTCCCTAACAACAAATCTTTGAAAACTGAGACAAAGTCATTAAAAACCTCATAAAAACAATGGGAGGCTTTGTGCTTCCACAAGGTCTGGTACCAGAAGGTTACTTGGTTGAATTCATAGTTTACCTTCTTGGACAAAGACAATTTTGGAAACAAGCAACAATGCACTATCACGAAAACCAAGTAGGATGACATATAAAATTTCTTCTCTTCTTTGAATCGTGACAACTGGGAACAACTTTTAATGGAAATTAGCTTCCCCCAATCAAAAATGGATTGTTCCTTGACTGTGAAATACAAAAGATAAAGAACCATGAAGGAAATGCTTGTTGTGGATTCCTGTCCCATTATTCTTGTAAACAACCAGGCAATTTCCCGGAATGGATTTCTAAAAGAACTAACCTACAACTTTGTGATATCTTCAGGAACCGTTGTCGGGTCTTCCAGGAACTCGGGAAGAGGTACAACCCGTTATCATGCTTTTTTAGGAACTACTTTCAGTCTTGTCCTCTGAAGGTCAATGTTGGCTCCAACAATCTTAACATCTTGTGGAAGACCTGAGGTGACAAAGAAACAAGAGAATGGTCCTGCAGTGGAATAATTCTTTGGCTTGAAATTTATTTTTCGGCGAACCAAGAGACCACCTCCTTACAGTAAAAAACTTCAGGGACACAACCTGCAAGATCGATTCCAGAGGTCCAAATTACTTTGTTATGGGAGAAACAGGATGCATAGTAAGAGTATGCCCCGGGCCACTGGAAGTTCTGGTCCTAACGCCCGAAGATATTCATTGTATCTCCACAGAACTGTTGTCGAGTTGCTTCCATAAGTTTACGAGAACGTTTATTTGCTCCAAACAATGTTTGAAATGAACAGTTGGAAGGGATAATATAGCCCTCTTGGTGCAATGTGTGTGAATGGGAGATCTCCTTGAGCCTTTCGCTCATTAATGACAATCTCGACGGTTGTTGCATGATGAGCTGTTAACATTAAAGACTATTAATTGCATACTTAGAAGTGCGAAGGTGGCGGGTACGATGAAGAGCAATCAAGGATTGGAGATTTTGTGAACTCGCCAACGCGTCGACCCGCAAAAGACATTCCATGTTGTTTGAGATGAACAATCGGAAGGGATAATATAACCCTCCGCAGATCTTGATTTAATGGGTATTAATGGGATATCTCCTCGAGTGTTTCGCTCATTAATGAGAATCTTGACGGTTCATGCATGACGAGCTGTTAGCATAAAATCTTACTAATTGCATATTTAGAAAGAAGTACGAAGGTGGCAAGGACGGGGAAGAACAATTAAGGAATGGCTAGTTATCAAAAGTAGTCGTCCGTGCTTCAAAATAGGGTTACAAGGTATAACTAGGAGAGGTGAGGGTCCAATGATCAAATTGTATGTCTCAAAAGTTTCAAGTGCAAAAGGCATATCACAAAAGAGGGCATGATGGGGCAGTCCAATGGTCAATTTGTATATCGCGAAACTACGGGTACTGTTTGCAGGTCATGAAACATTGGAAGCACAATCGTGAGGCTGCATGTCCGAGAACCCGCAATCGAAAAAGTGGCTAAGTATGGAAGAGGGAAACGGTAGGCCAGACTTGTTTTCGCTAATATATTGAAATTTGTAATAGATATCCCATTACCTGGCAATATCTTTTTTGCATGTTTTTGGACAAGTTGTGTAGTGATAGTCAATGTGACTGTCTCGTCAATCCTTTTTCTTATTAATGACTATCTTTACGGTTGTTGCATGATGAATTGTTAGCATTAAACCTTAGTTGTTGCATACTTGGAAAGAAGTGCGAAGGTGGCAAGCACATGAAACAATGACTAGGAATTAGATGTTTCGTTAAACTGCCAATCTGAGGATCTACGAAAGAGATTCCAAGAAATGGACAAGTGTGGAAAGCGGGCAGATGGGCTTCAAACTAGGGTGACAAGGGTTCCCTAGGAGACGTGATGCCCCAACGGTCAAATTGTATGTCTGAGAACTTTTGAGTGAAAAATGTGTAACACGGAAGAGGGGATGATGTGGGAGTCCGACAGTCAATTTGTATAGCCGTAGGCTAAAGATTGTACAAAATGAAGATTTTTTCCAAGGATATTTGCCCAAAATCCAGGGAGAAATTGTTGGATTCGTAGGTTTAAGTGATTATTTCTGTAAAATCCGAGTGCCCCTAGAAGTTTTTCAGCATGTTGAATCCATTTCTGCATTCAAAAATAGATTCTAAACAACAAAAAATAGTGATTCGTGTAAATTTATATTGTCGGATTTTGGCGAAAAAATCCATTCTGTAGAACAACTAGCCAATGCCATTTGTATATCGTGGAAGTTTGGGAGATCTCCTCGAGCCTTTCGCTCATTAATGGAAATATTTACGGTTCCTGCATGATGACCTGTTAGCATTAAAGATTACTAATTTCATATTTAGAAAGAAGTATGAAGGTGGCAGGGAAGGGGAACAACAATTAAGGAATGGTTAACTATCGAAAGCAGTCGGTAGGGCTTCAAAATAGGGTTACAAGGTATAACCAACAGAGCTGAGGGCCCGACGGTGAAATTGTATGTCTCAGAAGTTTTAAGTGAAAAATGCGTAACACAGAAGAGGGCATGATGGGGCAGTCCAACGATCAATTTGTATATCGTAGAACTCCGTGTACTGTTTGCAAGTCGCGGAACATTGGAAACACAATCTTGAGGCCACCTATCTGGGAACCCACAATTGAAAAAGTGGCCAAGTATGGAATAGGGAAATGATAGGTCGGACTTGTTTTCGCTAATATATTGAAATTTGTAATAGATATCTCATTACCTGGCAAGATATTTTCTACATGTTTCTAGACAAGTTGTGTAGGGATAGTCGGTGTGACTGTCTCCTCAATCCTTTTGCTTATTAATGACAATCTTTACGGTTATTGCATGATGAATTGTTAGCATTAAACCTTAGTTGTTTCATATTTGGAAAGAAGCACGAAGGTGGTGGGCACGAGAAATAGTGACTAGGAATTGGAGATTTTGTGAACCCGCCAACCCGAGGATCCAAAATAGGGTGACAAGGGTTCCCCAGGAGACGTGAGGCCCCAACAATCAAATTGTATGGCTTAGAAATTTTGAGTGCAAAATGTGTAATACAGAAGAGGGGATGATGTGGGAGTCCAACAATCAATTTGTATATTGCGGAGGTCCGGGTGCTATTTGCAGGTCACGAAACAATGGAAGTGCAATCTAGATCCCGCTTTCCTGGGAATCCATGATCGAAAAAGCGGCTATGTATGGAATGGGGAAGCAATAGGTAATAGGGAGGTCGATTTCGTAGATTGTGTTGCGTAGTGGGTTGTAGATTGTGTTGCGTGGTAGCTTGGTAAGCATAATTAATGTGCATTAGGAAGGGCGTGAATGTGGCGGGGATGGAAGGGAGCGATAAATGATTTGAAACTTTTTGTGAAACTGGGTAGTGTGAAGCTTGCGAGTTGGAGGAGCCCGGGGTGGAATTGTAGATCATGAAAATTTTGGGTGCAAGATGTATATCACGGAACATGGGGAATGATAGTTCAATAACACCAACCCAATAATTGACGACCATAAAATTGGCTAAGTATGGAAAGGAACGACGGTCGGTTGGACTCCCGTAAATGGCAGTTTAATGCATGTTAATGGGAGATGTACTCGAGTTTTTTTCTTGTTAATGCCAATTGTTTCGTACCAATGTGTTGAGTTGTCACTAGTAAAAGCATAATTAATGTGCATTGGGAAGGGTGCAAAGGTGGTGGGGATGGAAGGCACCGTAGATGCTTTGAAACTTTTGTGAACCCGGGTAGAGTGAAACTTGCAAGTTCGAGGAGTCTGGGGTGGAATTGTAGATCACATAAGTTTTGGGTGCAAGATGTATATCACAGAACACACGGCATGAGAGTTCGATAGAGCCAACCCTAGAAACTGTGGCCATAAAATTGGTGAAGTATGGAAAGGAATGATAGTCGGTCGGACTCGTGATGTGAGGATATAGATGGAGATGAGGCTCTGCCAGTCCACCAACCCAAGAACCCGCGATCATAGAAAGGAGACTAAGTATAGAACCAGAAAGGGATAATAGAGGGGAACAAGAAAAGGGAAAAAGGGGTAAGTATCTCACACAACAACATCTACTGTTCGTTTATTAATGCCAATATTTTCGAACCTATGTGGTGATTTGTCACTAGTACAAGCATAATGAATATGCATTGGGAAGGGTGCGAATGTGGCAGGGATGGAAGGGAGCGATAAATGGTTTGAAACTTTTGTGAACCCAGGTATAATGAATCTTGCGAGTTGGAGGAGTCTGGGGTCGAATTGTAGATCATAGAAGTTTTGGGTGCAAGATGTATATGACGAAACACAAGGCATAAGATTTTGATAGCGCTAACCTGAGACCCCGTGGTTAGATAATTGGCTGAGTATTGAAAGGGACGATGGTCGGTCGGGCTCATGATGTGACGATATAGATGGAGATGAGCATCTGCCAGTCTGTCAACCCGGGAACCCGTGATCATAGAAATGTGACTAAGTATAGAACCAAAAAGAGATAATAGAGGGGAACAAGACAAGGGAAAAATGGGTAAGTATAGAGGAGGGAAAAGAAAGGGAGAAATGAACATTTAGTCTCATATATGTAACATACTTGGAGGTCGACAATGTCAGGTCCAAGTTTAAAGAGAATTTGTTTGTATTTATTCGAATAGTATTCATATTAATATATCTTAATAGACTATTTGTGGTCCAAATGTAGACCATCTTCCAATTTGTAGGGTGTTTTTTGGCTCACAAATTTCACTCAAACCCATAAGCATCTCTAAAAAAAAAATATGACGTAACATTTTTATATGCAAGGATATTCTCAAATACAAGAAGCTGTAATATATGCACAGTGTTAAACATGAACATGACGTCAACACCTAACTTTCCATGTTGAAATAGAGTCATTCATTGACTCTATTTCTGGGGCCCCAAAGAATGAGAGCAGAACGTGCCTACCCATTTCTTTCTTAAGTATAGGGTGGGCGCCACAGAACTATGTCCTATCACAAATTATTCTTCCATGTAAAATGTAAGGAGCAAATAGAGTATCTTTTATTTAAATTGCAGTGCTGGGCAGGGAAAAAAAGCTTATCATGCATGTTTAACTACAAATCAAAGAGCATCTTAAATTCTTGTAGAGATCAGTTTATTACAAATAAGTCAATATAAAAAAGAAATTACAAAAAAAAAACCACAATATTAAACATTGGAAAACACCATACATCAACCTCAAATATTTTATATTCAGATAAATTGGGTTACAAAATACAGTTGAGATTATTTCCCAAAATAACTCTCTTGGAATTTGTAAAAAAATATATAGTTCAACACATATTCTCTGAAATTTAAATGTGTTTTCCATAATGACTGGGATTGGGGCTCCCACAGACCATAAAGAAAATATGTACAAGAATCAAGCTTGTAGAAAGAAGAAAGTCGACGATGGAAGACAACAAGACCTGGCAAGAAGAAAGACAAAATTGTCAGTCCTCGATTAAAACTTTCTATTTAAAGAGGTAGAGTAACTGGATGAAGACATTGACAAAGAAAAAATAATGTGATCAATATGAACTTAATATGATGGTATCCCATGCCTTGTCATTTGCTCGCTGATGTCCTTTTATGGGTTTCCTCGGTAGTTATGGGAACCGTCTCAAGCATCCTTTGCCCTTCATTAGCAATATTGTTGACAACCTTTTTGAACCACTCCTCGATGTAGCTCCTCATGGCCGCCACGTTGATTTCATGCCGGATTTTTGTACTGAAGAATTCACTTTCCAAGTCCCTTAGATCAATAGATAGGTTGTGCAATGCTTCTTCAATATCTTGGTTTTTAATCCAATAATCAACTAGCCATTTTTTCACGCCATCTTCACCATATTCAAGAATGCCATAGAAATTTTCAAATGACAGTCTTTTATACATTTCAACTTGATCATCAAATGGTTTCCTGGTTAAAAACAACGAGTTGAATATCAATTTCAGGTCTTGGACTTCATGGGTGCTGCCAGCTAGATCTATCTCAGTTAGATTCTTGAATAGTTTGTCTCTTCTAGATATGGCCTAGCTACATTAGCTTTTTATTCATCATTTTGTACTTTGATAAGTGTTAATTTCCCTCTATCATAAAAAACTTGGGGTTTAAGGTGCCTTCCTTGTAATGTTCCTGGTCATCCATATCTGACACAACTTGAAGCGATTCAGGCCCAATTCAAAGATGAGGGAGTGGTTTTATGTGACGCCAACTTTGGGGGGAAAAAATTCTGTTAGCCAACAAAATCTCAAACACAAAATTCAAGTATCTTATGATTGGTATTCTCCCTGTATTTAATCGTTTGGTTGGTTGAAAGGCCTACTTGAAGATTTGTATGTTGAATTTATTTGTTTAATTGCTGTAAATTGGAAGGAACATTCAAGTCACCTGCAAAACGCTCCTTTGTTGGAGTATATAGCTTATTCCAACAACACATATTTGGCAAGTGTATCAAATGCTGCAGACCACACCAGAATCTATCTTTCGTCAGAGGAGTGGCACATATCATGGCTTACAAAATGGTCTGGAATATTCGGAAGTGACACCAAATATTACTCCATACCCGAATATACTCAGAAAGAAAATATAAATTTGGATCCTCACGAAGGTGGGAAACTGTATGAGTGGTTGAATCAACATTCTAAAATTACATAACTTTCTATCTCAAAGTTTGTTGAGCGACTTCTGGATGTAGTAACAAATGCGACATACAATCAACTTCTATCTCAAAATTTGTTGAGCGACCTCTGGATGTAGAAACAAACTCCACATACAATCAACTTTCTATCACTACTGGTACTAATGTCAAGTATATCAAGTATTGACTCCAGGATCCTGGTAGCTTCAACTTCAGACATCGACACTGGCGGTGATTCCAGGCTGCAGATAGCTTCAACTTCAGACATTGACACTGGCGGTGGCAATGGGACAATGTCATCGATTGCAGGGAGGTAATGTGGTGAACACGTAGGGATTTCATTGTCAAAGCACTTAGACTGCAGGGTTGTCAGACCTGCAAAAGAACATCGACTTTAGCGTTGCTTTATCACGACAATTACAATGTTGTTGTGAGTCCGGACATCTTTGGAGGTTGGGTGTCCTCTCTGATGATGAACTCAACATTAGGTGCATGTCAGACAATTATTATCTGGACATTGTAGTGTTAATGCAATTGCCATAGTCGACAACGGATCAAATGCATTGCCACAAGAAATATTAATTGTGTAATTAATTTACATTCTTGAAGGATGTGAATCCAAAATAATGCCTGAAACTTTTTGACCAATCATGTGTTAAAAACTACATTATTTTATATTTTAAAAAATAAAAATTTGTATTTTCCATGTCTAACATTAGGTTGTACACATAAACATTTTTAAGTTAACTGAAATTAATATATAGTCAACTCAGATCCCCGGAAGCGATCAAACTCCCTAGAGCTAGTTTATTTCCATCATGTTATTTGGGATAGAAGGATCCACCTCCAGGAGAAAGAAACAAGCTAGCAATAAAAGAATATGTGAAAACCCAAGCTCGGGATGGAAGCACTCTACGACCAGGAAGGCACTCTGTTCTTATCGACCTGTGAGCTTGATGAACAACTCGAGAGACACTTGCGACAAGGTGATGGCGATTTATTTGAACCAGACAAGTTAAAACTTCAAGCATTGAGTGACTTTCGTTTTTTCAAATATTGGATCTACTATAAAAGAAGAAATGCATTCTCCTTATTCAAAGAACGGGAAACAACAAGAAGATTGATATTCGGTGGAAATAGCTCTAGAATATCTACTACATCAAGGTCTCTTCTAAAGAATGAAACAAAATCATTACATAAAGGTGGTAGTAAAAGGTGATCTTCATAAACCAAATCATTACTTGAATACGTCAAACTTTCTGCAGAAGGTGGTAGTATAAAGTAATCTTCAGAAAGTGTTGCAAAGTCCATAGTCTAAAATTCCTTCCCATTAAATTTTCCCAGTTACTTATCGATGCAGGCATCATAAACTTTTGAGAGACTCGTTCCCTGATTATATACCCACCTTCAACCACTAGGATAATATTCTTGCAAAGAGTGGTAAGCTCTTCGAACTAGATGTAATTATTTGCATAGGAATAGTGAAAAAAATGCGCAGTTGTGATATAAAGTTGATTGTATGTCGAGTCTGTTACTACATACAGAGGTCGCTGAAAAAAAATTGAGAAAGAAGCTGAGTTTCTTTCAAGTCTGTTACTACACCCAGAAGTCGCTCAACAAACTTTGACATATAAAGTTCTGTAATTTTAGGATGTTGATTCAACCACTCATACAGTTTCTCACCTTCGTGAGGATCCAAATTTATAATTTCCTTCTGAGTATATTCACGCATAGAGTAATATTTGGCATCACTTCTGAATAATCCATACCATTTTGCAAGCCACGATATGTGCAACTCCTCTGACGAAAGATAAATTCTAGTGTGGTCTATAACATTTGATACACTTGCCAAATCTGTGTTGTTGGAAGAAGCTATATACTTCAACAAAGAATCATTTTGCAGGTGACTTGAAATTCCTTTCCAATTCCAACAACAAAACAAAGAAGTTCAAGATACAAATATTCAGGCAAGCCTTTCAACCAACCAAAAGATCGAATACAATAAGATAATTGAATTTTTTTTGTCTGAGTTTCTGTTGGCTAACATAATTTTTTTCCCTCAAAGTTGACGTCACATAAAACCACTCCCTCGTCTTTCAATTGGGCCTAAATGGGATCTCTAAGTTGTCTCAGATGTGTATGACCATGAACATTACAAGGAAGGCACCTTAAAACCCAAGTTTTTGATGATAGAGGAAAATGGGAATAAGTATTTAAAATGAACGCTGGAGGATGATAATATAATCTTCCATAAATCTTGGTTTAATGCGTTTTAATGGGAAATGTCCTCGACCTTTTCACCTACTAATGCCAATATTTTTGAATATGTGTGTTGAGTTGTCACTAATAAAGGCATGATTAATGTGCATTGGGAAGGGCGCGAAGGTGACGGGGATGGACGACAGTGAAAAATGATTTGAAAGTTTTGTGAACCTGGGAGCCTAGGAACCCGTGAATCTGTGACAACAAGAGGTGGATAATCAACTAAGTATGGAAAGGCGAGGAAAAATGCCTTAAAAAAACTAAAGTAAACAACAATTTTTCCGAGTTCAAGATCCACATTTTTTTTTTCCAGATCCCATAATATTTACCTCTGCTAATTCGATATCAGGCGACTGGGGTGCATCTGGGGTGCCTGTGAGAAAAGATAATGCTTTGATGAAGATTTGTTTGTATTGCAACATGTGACAGTAATTGTGTCCTGATAGTATTTAAAATGAACACTGGGGGATGATAGTATAATCTTTTGTAGATCTTGGTTTAATGCATTTTAATGGAAGATGTCCTTGAGCTTTTTGGTTATTAATGCCAATATTTTTGAACATGTGTGGTGAGTTGTCTCCAATTAAACGCGTAAGTAATTTGCATTGGGAAGTGTGCGAAGGTGGCGGGGATGGATGAGAGTGATAAATGATTTCAAAATTTTCTGAACCCTGGAGTCCACGAATCCATGAATCTACGACAATAAGAGGTGAAAAATCAACTAAGTGTGGAAAGGCAGGGCGGTCAGACAGACCCAGACATACTCATCATAGGTAGAGTGAAGTTTGCGAGTTCGAGGAGTCTGGGTTTGAATTGTAGATCAAGAAATTTTTGGGTGCAAGATGTATATCATGGAACATGGGGCATGAGAGTTCGATAGCGCCAATCTGGGAACTCACGTCCATAAACATTAACTATGGGAAAAACATTCTCAGCTATGGAATATACCTAGAGCTCGACAAATTCAGGTTCAAGTTTAAAGAGAATTTGTTCATATTTATTCCAATACTAGTCATATTATTTTATTTTAATAGTATTTTTGTGGCCCAAATGTAAACCATGTTTCAATTTGAAGGGTGTTTTTGGCTTGCAAATTTTGCTCAAACGCATAGGCGATAGAGAAAATATATGAGTTAACATTTTCATATGCAAGCATATTCTCAAATATGACAACCTGTAATATATGCACAATATTAAAGAGGGACATGACATCAACACCTTTGTAGATGACAATGGGTTGGCACAATATTTCATTCTTACTATGAAGATGCCTTAAAAAAACTAAAATAACCAACAATATTTTGCCAATTCAAGATCGACACAAAACAATCATCAGATCCAATAATATTCTCCCATTAATGTGTTTTAATGGGAGATGTCCTTGAGATTTTCGCTTATTAATGCCAATATTTTCGAACTTGTCTGGTGAGTTGTCACTAGTAAAAGCATAATTATGTGCATTGGGAAGGGGTGAAGGTGGCGGGGATGGAGGGGAGCGAAAAATGCTTTCAAAATTTTGTGAACCCGGGAGTCCGTGAACCCGTGAAACTTTGAGGAGTTGACTAAGTATGGAAAGGTGGGGTGGTCAGATGGAGTCATCGTAGGTAGAGTGAGGCTTGCGAGTTCGAGGAGTATGGGGTTGAATTGTAGATCACCGAAGTTTTGGGTGCAAGATGTATACCCCGAACATGGGACATGAGAGTTCGATAGCGCCTACTCAGGAACCCGCGGCCATAAAATTGGCTAAGTATGGAAACAAACGATGGTCAGTCGGACTTGTGATGTGAAGATATAGACGGAGATGAGGATTTTTCAGTTTGCCACCCCGGGAACCCGGGAGCATAGAAACGGGACTAAGTATAGAACCAGAAACAAATAATAGAGGGGAAGAAGAAAAAAGAAAAATGGGTAAGTATAGAAGAGGAAAAAGAAAGGGAGAAAAGAACTTTATCCCTCACACAAAAACACTTAGTCTGATAATTATCAATCCATAGAAACACATTAACTATGGGAAAAACATTCTTAGCTATGAAATATAGTTGTAGCTCGACAAACTCTAGTTCAAGTTCAAGGAGATGTTGTTTATATCTATTTCAACATTTTTCATATTCTTTTATTTTAATAGTATTTTTGGTGGCCCAAATGTAAAACCATGTTCCAATTTGCGTTTCTCAAGTGGAGATGTGTTTGTGAAGACACATTTCCTTGAACCACAGTCCAGGGGTAGGGAAAGTGCAAAGTGGACTGCTTGCTG
>SNQJ01S0015941.1:0-22340 GCA_010110895.2 Picea sitchensis | reverse complement strand
TGGTTGAGGTACATGTTGGGTACATGGTTGAGAAAAGTAGTTGATGAGTTGGCACATACATGAGGTGTATAGTTGATGATGTTGGTACATCTTGATGAGTCATAGTTTATGTGTATTTGATGCATGATTGGTACATATTTGGTTCATGGTTGATGCACTCATTGATGGTACAGGTTGAGGTATAGGTTGGTGCATGGTTGATGCACTTGTTGATGGTATAGGTTGGTGCATGGTTGATGCACTTGTTTATGGTACATGTTGATTACAGGTTGTTTGGTACAGGTTGGTGCATGTTTGATGCACTTGTTTGTGGTATAGGTTGATTACATGTTTATTGGTACAGGTTTACAACAATATATCTCATAATGATAGTGTGACAGTGGTTCCATCATTCTACTTCTACGTCAGGGTGGTTGGACAGGGCAAGGACAGGTGGTTGTAGCAACCTTCCGGTTGTAGCCGGAGAGCATAGGGGGTTGTAGCCTCCTTCTGGTTGTAGCTAGAGAATAGGGGAGTTGGAGCTTCCCTCAGGTTGTAGCTTGAGAAACTAGGGGGTTGGAGCCTCCTTCCAGTTGCAGCTGGAAAACAAAGGAAGTTGGTGCTCCCAATGAATGTAACTCTTAAAGACATATAAGAAAAAGCATTCTATGGTTTTCTCCCGCTTTGGGTTTCCACGTAAAACATCGGTGTACTATGTATGTATATGATTTCTCATTTGTTCATTCTTTATTTACTCTGCAACTATTGGATGATAATGCTACATTGATATAACACTTGCATTTTGTGGTTGAAAAGGATTGAATATCTCTATTACTGATTTACCCCCCCTTCTCAGTAATCCAACAAAAGGATCTATTAGCACACTTGTTAGACGTGTACACAAAAATATTATTTTTTTATTGGAGTGTTGTAGACAATATGAAATGCTTCTCAAATTTATGTAAAAACATTGTTCTTTGCTTTTAAAAATGATTTCCTTCATATGTCAAAGTGAGCATTCTATTTGTAGGTGTTTTTAGTTTTATTCTATGGGATGCGTTTTTTGGGTTTATGGGTTGAAGGGTATCGAATACATGAGGTATATTATCAAATAAAATCAAAATTAAGTTGATTGTACTGTAACCGTGTTGTACAAAAAAATCACCAAATCTAGAACCGTTGTTAAATTTCTGTACAACAAATATCAATATGGATGAATCTTGTCACTGTGGTCTAGAAAAGTATACTTTCTTATTTGATGGAAGTAAAAAAAGTCAAAGTCCTTTACATTCTATTTCCTTTTTATATGTAGAAGGCCTAGACAACTGTATGCATGGGTTTTACAAAATGTGGTACATTAGTGTTGTCTAAGTCATGGTAGGGGTTTTCATTTGTGCATCATTTGTATCAAGAATCAATATAGTGATTAAGATCATCACCTGGTTGTCATCCTTTCTCTTAGCAAGAGGTGTTAGCATTAACAAATATTAGTTTTTAAACAATGAAGGAAATCTTGTCTAGCTATTGAACACAATAATCTTATCAACATAAAAAATCTTAGACTTCTTGAAATAAGGTTCTTTAGCTAGTTGCAGTGACTAGAATCACATATTTGGCTTAAAATTTATAGAGAATGTTTAAAGAAATCTCCATGATGGTATAATGTATAAAAATGGAAATGGAAATCCATGCATTAGAACTGGTAGAGTATTGAATTGTATTGCTAAGACCAACTCATACTTCCAAAGTCACAAGACATTTTGCAGCAGAAATAACACACCAAAAACATCATCAAACCAACAAAAGTATGCTTATTGGCCATATATGGAGTGTGATGTTGCAAAGTTTCATGTAATAACATAAGAGGAAAGTGGTAAAAGTTCCCTATTGTATAGGGCAAATTTTCAAATCCTATTGGAGGAATATCCACATATTGGTCTCATGTCCTTTAATGGGTAGGAATTATATATATATTTTTACAATATAGAGTTCATGATTACAATGAATGAGTTATAGTCCATTTCCTCTATTATATATACATTGAAGTAGGAGTGGGATCTAGTTGTGGAGGTTCAAGCCCACAAAGTTCCAATGTTTTATTAATTTGTGTGAAGCATGAAATTTTGAGTGCTCAATTTGATTTTCCTTTCATGTGAGTGTTGATGAAAAGTATTTTCTATCCTTAAACAATTACCATGAAAAATTAACCATAAAAATGCTCTAAATTTAGCTTCTCAAGAAAACCAAGAGGTAAACTTTAAATCCTGAACATGAATGAGTAAGAAAATTGCTTGCTCAGATATGCCTTTAGAATAATATGAACATTAGCCCACATGTGAAATTTTTACACCATGAAAACACCCAAGTAAATGTTCAGATTCAATTTAGGGACAAAAAATTGAGATTCACCAAATTCGACCATATGCTAAATAAATTATGAGGATTGTAAAGATAAAATTGTTGTTTCTATCCAAAGAATTTGTTAGGCTGTCTAGAAAAACCAAATTAAGAATTGTTGGAGTGGATTATGTCAAGTCTTAAATCATTACACATGTTAAATTGTGATAGCAGAAGGCACCATAATTATCATACACAACATTAAATAAATTTAGAATTTGTCCATTCATAAGCTCATCTTAATCCCAACAATTTGTTAATGCCAAAGTGAGCAATTATGCAAAGTTTTGCCAAAATTTGATCAAGCTACAAAACATAAACTAGAAACCATTAATGTTGTTGTAAATGTGACAATGAAAATCTGAAACTAATCTTGATCCATCCCTCCATTAATCCATATACTTTGATGATTTAGTTTTGAATTTGTGGTTGAGTTAAACAAGGAACCACAGTTTTATTACATGGAAAAGAGAGAATATACCAACCCTTTATTTACCACATATTTTCAAGGATTCATTTTCCATACATCAGTCCATTACCATCACAATAATTAGTCATCAATTCACAAATAAAGGGTACAAAAAGTCGTTGTAGCATATGTCTCTCATGAATATTGAAATGAAATGCAAATGTGAATTTGTAGCAGTAAACTCAACACTAGAGATAATATTTTAGTTTTCAGATTAGAATATCTAAACTAATCAAATTAAAGTGTGTATCAAAACTTGATGAAAAACCCTCATAATAACACTTATCATATGCATAATAGGCTAAAAATTCAACATCTTAAATGTTTAATCACAAATTGGTTTATATGCTAGATATGGGCCAAATAGGGCAGAGCTTGAGTGATGGATGCATGCTTCTCCAAGTGGCCAACCAAATCTCATGAAAATCACCCTAGATCATACTTTTTATCCTCCAAATTTTGATGCCGAGGATATGAAAAACACATGAATCAATACCTAGATAGATTTGGATTGGATTTGACGGGAAAACATGAATCAATTTAACAAAAATGATGCACACATGAGACTGACATCAAAGAATAAAAGGAGGAAAAGAATAGCTATTAATTACACAAAATACAATAACTAGTGGCATGGAAGGATAGATTGAGGACCTATCCTACATAAATGTGTTGCTTCCCCTAATCATAGATTGGATATTTTCCAAACAAACCTTCCAATCCAACTTCTTCTGTGGAACATAAAAACTTTGAAAACCTAGCATAGTATTCCAAATAGCGTATGAAATGAAAATTTCAAGGCATGAATGGAAAAGGCACTGACGATTTTACACACATGTTGTTTGGATCAATTTCAAGTGACTTTTTTTTTTATGTCAAACTCTGCTTTCTCTAGATCTGTTGTCTCAATATATGCTTTTTCTCTTCTATATAAGGCTTTCACATTTTTAGAGTCAACCTCTAACACCTGCAAATAGTATATCAACATAATCAATAATAAAGTAAATTTGTTTATACCAAATGGGAGGAATGAATCAATTCATGACCATGTACCTTTGAGTACAACTTAGTATCTTCTATGTATTCCTTTAATTTAATCTTATAGGTTGCATTTTTTAGATTTCATTTGAATTTTAATGTCTGTTACCCACCAACCTATTGGGTATCAAAAAAAATATCAGAGCAAAGAAGCCATTGAGTTGAAGAATATTTTTTCCCCATATGAGGGGGTGTTCTTTCATCTTGGTCAATAGGCTAAACTTTCTATGTTATTTGCATGACAATGCTTACAATTTGGATTGTGGTTTCTAAATTGGACTTATGGCAAGGCTCCTAAGCTTGTGACATCTAGATTTTCAAGTGAAAGGGGAGATGAAGATTCTAGCCAGACAGTTGTAGGAAATAAATTCAGAATCCAAAGAGTTCAGCAACATGAGAGTCAAAGGGAGTATCAAACATAGCTCCAGGCAGTCGAGATGCACAACCAAGGCATACAATATTTGGTAACATTGTCCATTTAGGATACTCACATGACTCTGGTCATTATTATGCCTATGTGAAGGATGCAAATTCCCACTAATATTGTTGTAATAATGCCCATGTTTATTCAACCACTTTGCATACAGTCTTATGTGAGAAAGTATACATGTTGTTACTTCTTGAGAGAAATCCAAGAATAAAAGGATGCAAAGATATTCCTCTTTCCAATGGGGTGATACCTGCAGAAGCAAATGGAAATGGTATGAATATTTCCTCAAATGGAAGGTCGTTTGCATCATCAAATTCATCTATTTCATATCTTCTTCTGGAGGGATTAYGAATAATAGTTTGTCTAAAGTGCATCCAAAACCAGAGATAAAATTTGCTAACTTGAAGTGTGTTGGTTCTAAAATTGGGAGGGGTGGTGCTATTGAAAGTAGTAATGGAATCTCTAAGCCTCATGTTACTACAAGGTGGAAAAAACATGAGAGTTATGGAAAAATAATATATGAGATGAGAAACCCAGATGCTTCCTATTCCAGTAACTCCAGTAATGTTAAGAAATATGAAACATTGGTTCAAAGACAACAGTTTGAATCTATTTKTGAATCTGACTATGGAAGATCATTCTCTTTTCTCTGTTATTCATTCAATAGTCATTTTGATTGCCATGCTGGGAAAYAAGTGGGAAAGTTGTGTTACTAGCAGTAATGATGGTGATTTATTGGYTGGAGATGTTCTTATTGTTGAGAGAAAGTCTAGTCTAAGCAATGATTGTCRTCCCACAGATAGATTGGTGAAAATTACAAATGGTACATCTTTCTATATTCAAGTTGAAAACCTACTCCATGCATGGGTGATGGACCTCCCTATCTTCAAAATTGAATCTGTAATTAGGAAAAATTTCATAAACTAGGTTAAAATTTTATTTTAAGACTTGGATGAAGAAAATTAAAAAATCTAACGTGCTCAAGAAAGGGAAGTATATGCACTCTTCACGAGAGAAAATCTGGTGTACTGATATTAGATCTTTTTCAAATCACACTAAAGACTATACTTTTCAGTCCTATTTCTAGCAGTAGTTTGAGAATTATTTTGTTGTAATAGTGATTCATGGTGATACATGCATTGTTAATTCTCTCAAACATTTATTCTTGGACATTACAAAAGAAATGAAGAAAGGATTGGGTATTTTATGTGTGATTTCACAAGCCATAAAAGACCAAGTTTCGAGCCCAAGCATTAGGTGTCATAAAAATATTCAGACTTCTACTCCAACATAGTCTTGATATGGGAGATTTTACAGGCATATGGTGTATCTATATAGTGTAGGTCATGGAAGGAAAAATATTGATATGCATATAAAGTTCCTACAAGGGATATTACCTACAATATTATTTTTGAGAAATTTGAGATCAACATAGAGTGGTAGAGAGTGTATTTTTGTCATTAACCAACCTATATTTAGTCATTGGGTTTCTAGGAAAAGATTGAAGGTGAATTCTAGAGAAAGAGTTATTATAAAATCAATGTTTGAGCAGCCTGCAAAATCATCTCGATTCTTATAAGAATGCAAGAAAGAAACTCCCAAAATGAGGCTATTTTTACTTTGCAAACCTTTACTCAACTAATATCTTGGTCATTATAATAGTTGAGGACCTAAAGGGCCTTCGAGAAAGAGAATATATTCCCATTGAACTCTTAAGATTCATAATCATTTATATTAATAATGTATTCATAGAAATAGATCACAAAGGAAATTTTTTTGCTAGAAGAGTTGATGGAATCAATGATYTATAACCTAGTGAAATMATTCTCAAGTGGGTATAAATAATACCACAAAATATTGTCCTATGCTTGTTAGCTAGACCAACACCATYTGTTAATTCAACATCTTGTAGGTTACACACATATTTATGTTCAATAATCACAACACTTGTTTGAGATGCTTTTCTCTATCGATTTGAAATCCTTATAGTATTAGTGCTTTGYTCCTTTTATAAATGTAATCCAATATACACAATGTTGACATAAAAATCAACACATCATTATCATTTCTACTTTATAACCAACATCTKACTCCATTCTTATTTAGAACGTTGGTAGATTTTAGTCCATGAATCCACTCAAGGTGTTGCAAACATGGAAAATTCCAAGCTGTAAATTGGCATTCCCCCTTACCAAATGATTCAACTGAATGAGATGTAAAATCTTTTGAACTCAGAAGAATACTAGAATACGAACTCAGAAGAATACTAGAATAAAGAACTTGGTCTTTATAAATCACATTCTTAGTCTACTGTGAATAACCCTCCCTCATAGCATAATACCAAACATAGATGTAAATTATGTAACCATGGTACTGTCTAGACTTGACACAACTACTCATGCAACACTCTAAGTTACTAACAATCTATTTTCCTAAACTATACTTTAACTAAAGAGAATCCCTTTCAAATGAAATATAATCCCAAGTTTTATTCCAATTTTTTTTCTTTAATTTTTGTAACTTTACTTCATTTGTAAGGACAAGGAGATGTTGATTTATAGTTTGTCACAAGGTCACCTAAAAATTGTAGTATTTGATCAATTTTTGCATCAGATACATAGTAAGTATAATATAACTTCTTTGCCTATATTTTGAAGGATATTTGTGTGTTTCATCTCAACCTTCCAAAATGCATCCCACTATACTACTATAATCAGGTCCAACACATAATCTACAAGCAAATTCTCTACTAAATCTATGCCCTCAAAGGGGAAAAACATCAACATTTAATTTATCATTCTCAGGAGATCCCTCTTGAGGTGGAGAATGGTCTTGATCTTGGTTATGATTTTTAGTGGGTTTCCTATCTGTTGTTGCTAATTTTATTTCTTTAAGTGTTCAATCATATTTTCTATCACACTAATGCATGACTATGTATGCATGATCTAAAGTACTTTCTCAATACTTTATGTATGTTAAAGAGTAAGGATTTATTTATGTTCTCTAGAATGAATAGAGTAGGCTAGGAGACATGAAATAATGATGTTGTCCTATATTTGTTAGTAAAAGGAACAAATGCTATTACATGGGAAAGTGAAAGACATGTATGTAGACACTGAGGATAATCAAATGCTTAAGGGAATCAAGTATAGATCACAAATGCATGGCACAAGAAAAGGATAATTGGCTTTTATAATCTTGACAAGAGCAACTCAGAATGGCATTAACTCAACAACACTTTACTATAATATTTAGGTCTCTAGGAAGAGATGGTGGTTCTTGTATATTGATCATTGTGGTTATTAGGGAGGAATTATAGTTAGGATGCCAGTCTCGATGGTCACATTACAACCTTTGTAAATATTAAGTTTTTGTATTGTTGATAAACAACAAATAATGAAAATTCACAAAGGAATGCTATGAATTATAGGTAATGAAAATTCATAGGATTTAAAATTTCAATCATCCACACGAAACTATAGTTCCCATTTCACATATAATGATGAACTAGAAAAGGATCTTATTTGATATTGGCTTCAATTTTACAACAACAAAGAATCCATTTCATTAGTTCCGATAAATATTTTTTATATGTACAAAAGGTATAAAGAGAATCAAACATACACAATCTCTTTGTCATTTTCCTGCTACTAATTTCTCAATTTTACTTTAATGAACAAGTCACTTGAAATGACCATGCTAATGGTATAACTAGATATAATAGTTTGATTTATTTTTTTGGACAAATATCCAACTGAATAAAGAAATATTCCTCACAAAGTTCCTAGTATGGAGGGAAAATTTCAACTTGAAACCAATAATTTTGACTTATTATGTGAACTAGATCTAGATCTAGTTAAAAGACTATTTCCTGATATGATATCCTTGATATTCCTAGCATGAAAGGATACTTTCAACAAATAATGTACAAAATAATACAATGTCATTAACGTGTGTCATAAAATTTTATGCACATTACATATACTACAAACTAATTTGTTTACATTACTACCGGGTTCATAGAGTATTCCAACAATCACCCTTACTAGCTTTGTCACATGTTGGAAGAGTATTCCAACAATCACCCTTGCTAGCTTTGTCACACGTTGGAAGTAGACATGATTAGGCTAGAAACCAAACCTATTGAAATGTGAAAGGTATGTATGTTAGTCCAAAATCACAATGTAACATAGAAGTTAAAAACCTATGTGATGGATTAAGAGAGACACACGTTGTTGTTACAACATAAGTTGATAAAATAAAGGGATACTAACTATATTATAGGATGGGTTGGTGTGACATACTCGGTCTCGAGTACATCTTACTTCATTTCCAACAAATTTACACTGTTGATAATGTGCATTGTAATTAGATATTGTCAAGTGAAACTTAGTAGTAGTACTTTGTGAGTGCATAAATGGATTCAACATGGATATTATCTGAAATATGTGCCATTAAGTTTTGACTATTAATTTACATCTCAATAAATTCATCATAATTTTAAGGTGATCTATTATTAAACAATTTTAAAAAGGAGTAAGTTGTGCGTATGATGAACACAAAACTATGTCGTTTGAACAATGCCATGACATGATACATAGGTCACCAATGATATGGTATGGAAGAAAAAAATATAGTTAGACATAAGAAGGAAAAAGGTGTACCGTAGTTTCTTGTCTCGGTGAGTAAACAAGAAAACATATTTTCTGAAAATTTGTAAATAACTTTCTTCTTTATGATCTGCAAAGTTGAACAATACAACCAAACCATACCGAAAGATGAAAATCTATGTTACGAGGTGGTCCGCTTGGTTGGCTTGGTTCAGTTTCCTAGTTGATGAGGTTGCAGGGGGTCTACTCCTTCACCTGATTCTCAAATTAGTACTATATATAACACACTAGTTAGTGGTTTTATTTCATTCGACCTGCCAAGCCCTATCATAGCTGCGATTGGCTGGATTGAACCCGATAGTGTATATCCTCTTCTTAATTAACACTAAGATATAACACCATCTGCAACTAAGTGAGGGTGATAGTTTCTCATCGCTCGAAGACTCTCTTAGTTTCTTATTTTTTTTTATTTCTTAATTCTTTTAAATAGAATAGATAATTGTCATACTATCTTTTAGAGTCTATGAAAAACATTTTTTCTTAGAGTCTATATCTAGAGGTGACACTAAGAGGGTTGAAGATAAACAACACTTTCTCTTAAAGCCTATATCCAGATTAGATCTCAATTTCAAAATATTTGTCACACTATCAACCTTCCTAACCTTTTAACTCAACAAAACTATGGCAATCTTAGAAAACTTCCTTCAATGTTTTTGGAGCAGAAACAAAATTCTAAAGAATTGCAAGTAATCCCTTACCCTCTTAAGGTTTCGGTGGATAGTATCAATTAATTGCACTAAGACATGGCTATTGGAATGAACAATTCAAAGGTACAAGAGCTCTCTCATAATCTTAACAGAGCCGATTCGATTTCTAAGTGTTTCAATCCCATTGTCCATATTGATGTCTACATAGATCCAATTTGTGTTTGGGTTTAGGGTTGGGAATTTCTACAAGTGATGATTGAGGGTTTGGGTTTTGATCACGGGGATGCTCCATGTCAACTAAATTTAAAAGATGCATTTCAACAATTATAAAAATAATTTACATTATAGTTGACATAACAACGTACCTTCCAAAGGAATGAGAAAAAACATGTCATTACAAATGTAAAAAACTAATGACAACCTTTCTTATTCTTTTCCGTAAGATCTAAGGTCTCCTCTTATAAAAATAAATTTATTTTTACTTCAAAATGCACTTTACAATTTCTAAACTTATTTTTGCTCCAAAATGCACCTCACAATTTGAAACGTATACATGTTATAATAATAATAATAATAATCTATTTTTAAGTCTACATAGATAACTTGTGACCTTTTAAGAGGAAACACATATTCTTAACCATTAAACCCAAATATTCTTAAAGCATGCACACTTTTAAAACCTCTACACATTTTTTTCATTTTTTCAAATACTTAGTGACTTATTCAAATGCTTATTGAGTTAATAACTTGAAAGGTACAAAGTTTGAAATAAATGTATATACAAATAGTATATACAAATTCGTACTAGAACCTTATTATAAATTATTTTTTATTATAAATATGTTTCTCTATGTTATTATTATTATCTTTTTTATTTTATTAGTATTATTTTATATTATACGTTTCATTTATACTAAATTATATATCTCCTTTTTCATACAATCACTCTTTTTTTAATATGGTAATTTTATATTTTTATTTTATTATTATTATTATTATTTTATATTATACATTTCATTTATACTAAATTATATAATATATTTCCTTTTTCATACATTCACTTTTTTTTTTTAATATGATAATTTTATATTTTTATTTAATCATAAGGTAGATTAATAATATCAAATCAGAAATAAAAGTTATTGAAGAAATAAAATTATTTATTAAAAGAGATAGTCAAAATTATTGAGTAAATCTTTATTGGTGAAAGAAGTGAAATTTTAAAAATAGAGCTGGTCAAATTGATTTATTTTTTAATTTTACACATTTTATTTTTTTATGTACATCAACATTGTTGAAAATGAATGGAACTTGAAATAGTTTCAAAATGTTTTAGAATTAACAAAAAAGCATATATTTTAGCTCCATTTCCTTATTTGTTGGCTTAATTGAATTTATAGTTATTTATTTAATTTTAAATAATTTATTTAATTTTAAAACCATAGGACCAAATCTAGATGTTTGTTTATTTTTTATCCTCTAACTAATTAATATCATATTTTTTTAGTAAGATAAAAATATTTAAGTTTTTTATTATTTGTTCATTCAAATTAAGATATCACCAACTTTTAACATGGTTGGATTTTTTGTCCCGTATGTTTCGAATAGGTGATTTTATTATCACAGAGTGCCTTAACAACATACTCTGTCACCGACTGTGTTACACCTCGAGGACAATGGAATTATTATTTTTAATTTTAAAATAAATTCAATTTTACTTAATATTCTTAATATAATAAAGTTATGCAATATTAACATTTACTATTTGTACCCCGAATGGGGTGCCACTTGGAAAAAGTCCGAGGACACTTGGCACCGGGCAGCTAGGGGAGTTATTAACCCCGACCGCCAACCCACCGATAATAAATCCCCCATGGCTCACACCATGATGATCGTAATGGTAGTGCACCTGGCTAGATTGGCTAGGTTAATGACCGCGCGAGCTAGCCAGGCCAGGCGTACCAGCACCAGGCTGGCTGTCAACTCGGCTTCAATGGCGATCGGGGCTGTCAACTCAGGCTTCAAAGGCGATAAGGACGATAATTGGGCTCTAGCCTTGGTGTACTCTTTCATTTTCCATTCACACTGGTGCATTCTTCCTGCCCTGCTCTTCGGCTCTCCCAATAGTTCCGACATAACTGCTCTTTGTGTTCTTTTCCTGAGCACTAGTGTCATCCTCCCTGGATTCGATACCCTCCACTCTCCATACATGCTCATTCCACTTAAGCTCCTTCTCAACACCTTCGCCTTCTCTCGAGCCTCTCAACACCCTCTCTCAGCCTCCATTCCCGCAACCCCTCACCTCCATACACTCGCCAGCATGCCCAGGGAAAGAGGGAAATCCAAGAGAGGTGCTCGTTATTACAACACCCTCTCCCGTTGCAATAGGATTTCCCCCTCCCAATAGGCTCTTATTGCACATTTTGCAAGCCCTCGACACACCAACCAGAGGTCACAAGAGGCTCCTCAGTCCGCTCCCCCTCAACTCCTTAGCGTTAGCGTGAAAAAGGAGGAAGCATCCTCCTCCTATGTGCACATCCCTCTGTCCACCCCTCTTCTGCTCCATGGCTTGAGCTTAGTTAAAGAGGAGGCACCACCTTCGTGCGCGCGCCCTCCTTTGGACACCAATCTCTTGCCCCCCCCAATTGACAAACTAGGAGACCCCTACTACGACGATGGAAGTTGTATGGTGGAGGAGGAAATCCCCCCAAGATGGCAAGTGGAGGAAAATGCAGTGGCAACCAACAAGATTACCACAGAGGTAGAAGACAAGGAAGAGGAGGAAGCACAGCCTCAACAATTTGCTAACCACCTCACAGAGGAGCACCTTCAACTCCTCTTCGAAATCAGGCAGAAACAGGACGATCATATGAATTCTCAGAGCATCCTTGGCCAAAGGGTGGACATCTTGTTCGATGCATTAGTGGATGCTCCTGCGTGCTCCAGATGCCCTACATGCAGCCAACGATTCACTCTAATCTACACAATTCATGGACAACCAGGCTCGACAATGGAGTGAAGTCTCCAGGTTATGGTTCTTTGTCAATTATAGTTGAAGGATTAATGGTTTAGTTTACCACAACCACAGTATAGAAGATCATGCATTTTTTTCATATGCAATTTATGTAGTTTTGTCAATAGAAGACTGTCTGATTACTTTACAAACCTTTTTGTTCAAACAGATAGGCTGCAAAATTTTGTGTAAGCTTTTTTGTTTAAACGGTGACAACATACAAAATGATGCGTCAATCTCAGAACATTTAAGAGCCACCTGTTCTGGTTTCCCATTTGTGGCGGAACAAGTGGCTCATACTTGCCATTATACAGTTTACAGATGCCATTAATATAAGGATCTACTTTTATTTTAAAAAAAAACATTTATTATTTATAATCTCATCAAAATCAAAATAATTTTCATAGGATTTCAAATAAAAAATTAAAAAAATAAATTACTTTTGTGACTAGAAGTGCATTCTACAACCCAGTATAAAAAACTTAATAACATATTATGAATTATATTAAAAATCAAAAATTAAAAATCAGGTTAAGTGATGAAGCAGGTTACCATTCAACCAAGCTTAGATATTTTGTATACTTTTTAATCTATAAATGTTATACACTTAAAATACATTGAAGTTGAAAAAATAAATATTTCTTAAAAATATATACATTGTTTTTAGTAAGGGTAACGCTAATGCTCAACAATGTCATTGGTTCCATCAAATATGGCTTTCTTTCTCTTTCAATCCACAACCAAGCAATCACTTTCTTGCATGATCAATGATCAATTTATAAACAAGTTTAGGAATATCTCCCTTTAGTTCTACATGTCAAGCAAAGGTGACTTGCATGAACAAAAAAACAACCAAAACTCTATGTCTAGATCAAAGCGCAATAAACAAGACTATGGAAATATATACATTTTAGTATATGAATACAACCATAGCTATATGGTATCATGACCAGCTATATGAATATGAATAGTTACTTGAAATATAACTACATTTTGGACTATTTAGCATACAAAAACATAGCTAGTCCAAGAAATAACCATATGTCATTTTAATTTTGATTTTGATTTTAAAATTGAATTTAAAAACTTAAAAATAATGTTTTTTAGTTATTAAAATCATTTTTATGTTTAACAATTTTATTGAAAACCACATAGATAGAGCTGATTTTGAAGCTTAGATTTCTACTTAACATACTCTCTTAATATGATGGCTACCATATGTAACATCCCACTTAATACACTCTCTTAATTTTGTTTTGAAGTCATGCTACAATCAAAATAGCTATATTAAGATTATGTACAAACAAATAACACCACGGAAAATCCAACATGATGTTATTGGTGATGAAATCACTCACACCGTATAGAACTAGAACCATATATAATGAAACTCAAGAAATTTGATTGAAATTTGAAAAAAAAACCTGTTATATGAAGACATTATCATCACTATGAGTCTCATCGTGACTAAAAGAAGCTTCAACAAGTGCAAATTATTTAACTAAAACCACCACTTAAATTGAGAACTTCAAATCAAACACAATTTTAGATTAGATATAATATAAGGTACATAAATTTTCATCTAGTTAAGAAAAGATCAATACAATACAACAAAATCATGACACCAAATTGCTTATTGTCCATGCAGGACGTTATGAGAAGTGTCCTGCTTGAATCCATAGATAGGCTAGAAATTCCATGAACTCTTCCTTCCTATCACAACCAACACTAAAATAAAATTAATCATATCATGGTCATGATTTGAACATGAACCAGAACATCATGAAGACATTGTAGGCCCATTTGAGTTACTAATATTTTGGAAGGTTATTTTTCAATTCAACTAGGGTTTTCTCAGTGCAACAGATAAGGGCCATCATAGAAATATATATTTCAAGTTTTATAGAACAACCACATATTCAAGTTAGATAACTAAGAAGTATCCTATATTAAAATGTTCAACCATCCCAGTCATGAATTAAAGCAATAAACGTACATAAAACCTAATACCCTCCTATTTAATACTTCTTAATTTCAAACCATATTCTTGGTTCAAAGAAAAAACACTACTAGATTAAGAAAACACCAAACTAGATCATCTCTGAGCACGAGTGGTAACACTTCGAGGCATGTCATAACCTCCTTGGGTAGGGGTGGTCCAAATCCATAAAGATTTCCATTCACAGGGGCAACTGACATTTGAATTTCATAAGGCATCGATTAAAACTCAAGTAAAAATACTCAAAATACAACCAAAAAATGTAAAACAAGATTTTTGAAATAAAGGAACACACTTGTGAACCACCACCTCGAGGTGCATCATATCCACAATATCCAACAACAAACCCAACACCAAAATTCACAACATTATCATGTGTAGCAGGCTTATGAATTCAAAATAAAATTTGTAAGCATTTAAAAATGATACCAAATGAAAACATAGCTAGAACTAAAAAAAAAACAATATTTATGAAATAAAATATCACTTGTGAACCACCACCTCAAGGTACATCATATATAACCCAGCTAAAAACATGACCAACACCATAGGTAGCATCACTTCCAACATTAATATGCATAGAAATTCAAAATAATACCAAATGACAACATAGACGAAATATAAAAATGATAGACAACATTCAACAAACCCAAAGGCACACCTGGGAATTTCCATAGCCATCTCCATACATATTTGGTCCAACAAAATGGGAGGGAGCATCAGGATCATTAAAAGAAATACCATAATCCCCACTTGATCTCAAACAATAAAGTTTAAGCAAATCCACAACACAAGTTATAACTAAAAGCACAAGTTATAACTAAAATCCCAAGTTCTCATGTGGAGGGGCAAAAAAGTATGACAATGAAACTATTTCAAGCTAGAAATACAAAAACTAAATAGTAATACAAATGTACAAACTACAATTTCATTTGATATTATGATATTTGTTAGGAAATTATACTTCCATGCTAAACCTAAACAAAAGAGAGGAAGAAATATTTGAGCTAGAAATCAAATGACAAAGCAAACTCATAGTGCACAAAGATTTCACCCTGGAAACCCAAACGGGAAAACCAACATTCCTTGAGTGTCTTGTTCTCTTTTATTCTTATTCATTCATAATAAAAGGTTACATGCCTAACCTTGGTCTACACCTTAGACACAATTGACATCATACCCTCTTGCATTACACAAGCACAACCCTATAGCCAATTCGACTTACATCTGCATGACCAACAACCTATTGCTAAATATTAGCATGAATATCATTGTTGCATCAAAGAATATATAAAATGTTAAAAGACGCCTGATTTATAGACTTTACAGTAGGAAAAACCCTAAACAAAGGCACCCCAAAATGGTTACAGATCCACACATATCATTGGATACAAATCCCACGAATCTCATGATTTTGTTATAGTCGAATTTCAGTTGGATTACCAGTTGATTACTAGTCGACCATCATTCAGTCTTTAATCGATTTCCATACAACCACTTGTCAACCTCTTTTCGGTTGATCTCTTTGAATGGTTGTCGATTAATTCTCCTTCGACTTTGCTCGGTTGATCCACCTTGACCTTCGACTTTCACTCCCAGTGGTTCCAACATTCTCCCACTTGTTGTCATCTTTGTTCAACCAAGAGTTTCCTGAAATTGTGTTCACAAAACCAGGGGAAAAATGCCTATTTCCTCTTTGCGCCAAGAGAACTTCACAACACTCACAGAATTGGTCAAAGAGTCTACTATGTTTTCCAATGTGTCTACTTTCTCCAACAACACCTTATTGATTTTCATGATGTCTCTTACGAAATAATATTGTACATCAATATTCTTAGTCTTGGAATGATAAGCTAGGTTCTTTGCTAGAAATATTTCCCTTTGACTGTCACAACTTATCTTCATAGATCTCTACTCAAACTTGATCTCTGAACATAGTTGTTGTATCCATACTTCTTCTTTTCTTCCACGAGTGGTTTCCATGTATTCAAATTCTATTGTTGACAAGGATAGGACTAGATGTTGCTTAATCATCCAGTTGATTTCTCCATCGAACATATTGAACACATATCCACTGGTCGACCTTCTTCGATCTAGATCTCTAGCCTAGTCGACATCGAAAAAGACATGCACATCTATTTCACTGTCATTTCTAGGTTTCCCTTGGTAGAATACATCATAGTCTTTTGTGCCACACAAATGCCTGAATACTCTCTTGGCAATTGTCCAGTGCTCCTTTCCAGGTGTCGACATGTATCTTCTCAACACTCCCACTGCATCGGAAATTTCTGGTTGAGTGCAGACCATACCGTACACTATACTACCAACAACACTTGCATAGGGGAAATGTGTCATATCCTCTATTTCTTCTTGTGTCTTTGGACACTATTAAGTAGTTAGCATTACTGGAATTGGAGCCTTTACATGTTTTCAATCCTACATGTTGAAACATTTCAAAACTGTTTCAATATACTTCTTTTGATTCAACCCAAGATTTCTAGCTACTAGATCTATTTTAATCTCCATCCCCAAGATGAAGTTTGTCGCATTGATATCCTTCATATCGAATTTGGAGGATAAATGCTTCTTCACCTCCTTTATTATGTTCATGTTGTTTCTGATTAGCAACATGTAGTTGAAATACACTGCTACATATATGAAACACCCACCTTCTTCCTTGGAACATATGCAGTGATCATATTTGCTTCTCACAAATCCAAAACTGAGGATGTATGTGTCAAACTTTTGATACAACATCCTTGGTGATTTCTTTATACCATAAAAGGATATTTTCAACTTGCACACCAAATATTTATTTCCCTTTACTACAAATCCTTCTAGATGTTTCATGTAGATTTCTTCTTCTAGGTCCCCATGTAGGAACAATGTCTTCACATCCATTTGTTATATTTCTAGATCAAATGTTATAGCCAGAGACATTAGTACTCTAATGGAGGTTAATTTTTCAACAGGAGAAAAAATCTCACCGAATTCGACTCCTTCAACTTGGGAATATCCTTTCGCTACCAGTCGAGATTTGAATTTCGCGACTTGACCTACTATGTTCATCTTCTTCTTAAATACCCACTTTCTACCGACACTCTTTCTTCCATTAGGTAATTCTAATAAATCTCATGTATCATTCTTATGCAAGGATTCCATTTATTTGACCATGGCATCCTTGCAAAGTATACCCTCTGTCGATTCGATTGCCTCCCTGACCGACTTGGGATCCTCATTGGTGGTGTTGAGCATATGTTGTCATTGATTTCAATGATAGAATGGAATGTGAAAATGTGAAAATTTGATAGTGTGATGGTGTGACAGTGCGACAATGTGAAAGTACGACGGTCTCATAGTGCAATAATGCGACAGTGCGACAATGTGACAATGCGACAATGTGCGACAGCGTGACAGTGTGAGACAGTGTGACAATGTGACAATGTGACTATGTGACAGTGGAAAATGCGACAGTGCAACAGTGTGACAGTGTGGCAATGTGACAATGGACAGTGCGACAGTGTGAAAGTGTGATGGTGCGACAATGGACAGTGCAATGGTGCAACAATACGATAGTGTGACAATGGGCAATATGGAACTGAGCGATATAGAAATGAGCAGTATGGGCTGAGCAGTATTGAACTGAGTAGTATGGAACTAAGAAGTCTGGATCTGAGTAGTATGGAATTGATAAATATGGAACTAAGGGGTATGGACTGAGAAATATGGACTGAGTGGTATGAACTATGTTGTATGAACTGCGTGGTATGAACTGCATGGTATGGACGGTGATGGAATGGACTGAGCGGTATGAATTGCGCAGTATTGTCTACGTGGTATGGATTGCAACAGAATGGATTGTGATGGAATTGACTATGACGGAATGGACTGTGACATAATGGACTGTGATGGAATGGACTATGATGGAAAATTGTCCACTTGATTTAGTCAAAGAATGTTTGATAACATATTTTTTTCCACAATGTAACCGTCATATGTCCATATGCTTTATTTAGATGAAATTGTAATTGAAAAGATCTTTATTTGGTCAAAGGTTGTCCACAATATAACCTCCATACTTTATTTAGACAAATTATAACCAACGGGACTTTGATATGATCAAAGTTTGTCCACATTGTAATTGTCACATGTCCACATACAAGAAATTGGACTCGGGAAAAATGATGTAAGTATGGATACACTTTGATTGAGTAGATTGTGGAAGTGAAGGGAAGAATAAGACTGCAACTATTCACATGAACAAAAATACAAATTCACAAGTTTGCATTGAAAGGTTTATTTTTTCTGAAATTAGGTTGGAAAGGTGGTTCTAGGGTTAGTTGGAGCTCACTGAGGATTAGAGTCCTCATCATTTGTATTAGGTTGGTTCCTGAGAGGATTGGAGTCCTCATCATTTATATCAAGTTGGTGCCTGAGAGGATAGGAGTCCTCATCATTTGTATCAAGTTAGTTCTTGAGAGGATTGGTTTCCTCATTATCTGCAACAGGTGGGTGCCTGTTAAGTTGAATTGTAAGTTGGTGCTTGCAAAAGAACATAAAGAAAGAAGATTTGTGGTTTTATCCTGCATTAGGTTTCCATGTAAAATACTGGCGTACCATGTTCACTGTGATTTTTTTCTTTTATGATTGTCATTAAGTGTGTTGGTTTAATTTATGTTTGTCATTAAGTACGCTATTTTGATTTCTGCTTTTTCTTGTCATTAAGTGCACACTACTGATAACTTAAATGGTCAGAAGAGAAGAAAAATATATAAATTTAATACAATATTGATTCACCCCCCCTCTTAGTATTGTTGTGAGTTTCAACAATTGGTATTAGATCCAGGTTCCTTCAGTAACCGTCTAACAAATAGAAGGCAGATCTTCCACCTTGTGAAATGATCAACCGACACAGTAAGGCTCAACTAGCATTTGAACACCAAGCACACACTAAAGTTTTTCCTAAAGACAAATCAAGCAGTCAACTATCTAGTAGGAAGGACAATTACGCCATAGGACACTAGAGAAACTAATCGGTGCAAGTGCAACTCGAACACGGAAGCACCCTCCGGGTATACTCCGCGAAGCGTGATCCAACGTCTACCCCAGGTATCGCGGTATACTCTAGCAGTCACCTGTGTAAGTCCCTAGAATATGGACAACTAGGTTGTCAACTCGCAGTTAGTCACCAGGCAGGTACAATCGACAGTCAGGCAGATCGTAATGAGCAGGATAACAAGTTCGAAGCCTATCAAGGTTATCGAAAGAAAATGGCCCGAAAGACAACAGAGGATCTTGAACGGATTCGAGCTCCATGAAGCTCCGTAGGCAAATGCAGTCAATATTATTCCCAAGACAAACCCTCAATATACGTTCCCCACTACGTTTAGTCCGACTTTGGAGGGGTTATCTTCGTCGCCTTTCCTCACACAACCTCGTGTTTATCCCATGTGTTAGAGGGGAGTCTCGGATAAATTTTATGACACTGGACTTAAACACTCCCTAACTTAGACTCCAATGTTTGATTTAAAGGCCTTGAAGAGTTTCCTCTCCGAACCTAATTCAAGGCTCTAAAACCCTAAATTAGTTTGTGAACCCTACAAATAGAAAAGTCTAGTGATTTTAGATTAAGAGTTCTTTTTAAAGGCTTGATTTACTCACAAGGTATGGTAGTGAAACTAATGGTGTTATAAAGAGACACAAAGGAGGAGAAAACTAAAGCACTTGAAAGCAAAATTACTTCAAATTTAAATGCAAAGCTTTGTAACTAACTCTTTGTAAACTCAACTTTTCTTAACTAACTTTTCAAGATCTTGTAAAGAAAACCTAAAACTTGTTTTCGCTCGACTACAAGATACTTATGTTTCAAGAAATCAAAAAATAATTTGAAAAACAAACTCTTTTTCCTTTTTGCAAATAACAACTCTAACTACTTTTCCAAACTGAAATGCAAGAAAATGATTTTTTTTTTTTTGAATTGTTTTAAAGAGAAAAACATAAATAAATCTTTTTATTTTTTCAAAGCAAGTAAAAAGGATAAAAATAAAACTGAAACAAGACTGGAAAAATACCTTTATCCCACTGTGGATCGCAGGGATTCAATCAAGAAACCAAGAAGGCAGATCTACAACTCAACAACTTGCTTAAAACCTTTTTAAGGGAAAACACAAGAAGACTAAGAAAACAAGTAAACTGAAACCTATACCTAGGCTATGGCCACAAACAAAGACTTTGGACTGATCTAAGAAAGCTTTGAGAAGTGTGAACTTCAATCAGGAAAGAAGAAAACTCCCTCTTTTTCAAAAAACTTTCATGAAACAGAGAAACATGTGATTGCATCAGCAACCTGTGTATGTACGCGGGTTGTTTACTAAGCAGAGCTCGTATGTACACGGGTTGTTTACTAAGCAGAGCTCATACGTACGTGGGCTGACCCAAGATAGGGTGTGTACACCTCTATATCTCTTCAAAAAAATGAAAATACCAAGCAATATTACAGGGTAGGGACAACTGGTATGCACCCTGGAGGTGACCAGAATCCCTTGACAGACTCAGAAAACTTGAATGAAAATTGAAAGGAAAACAAACCAATCAAACAACCCAAAATCCCCTAAAACACCCTAGAGGCAATCCCCAGTATGGTCGCCAGTTCTTCTAGCGGGAAAACCCCCCCTTTAACTACACCAGGATTTAAGATGTAGACAAAGCGAATAACTGTCTAAAAGTTAATCAATTCTCTATTCTACCCCAACCATACCAAAAATAATGTAAATAAAGCAATAAGATAAGAGATCGAGTAACTATACCTTTGATCCCACCTCTGGTGATGATCTCCTCAAGCTTGGTAGTTCCATTGACTACACGTCTCCTCCCAAGGCTGAACTGCATCCAAAAATAGGAAAACAAGGACTACAAGCATGTTATTCTATTCATAAGTTAGGTTTAGATATTAAATGTCAAGTACAAATCAATGAAAATACTCAAAACACCATCATTTGGTACAAGAAAATGTGATTCTTTTATTCATCATACAAAGATTACAACTTACAATCTGTGTCGGCCACTATTCCACGAACCTGGTCTAGGATTCTCTTTACCATGTTCCAAGTGGACCTTGAATGGAATTCTTCTCTAAACCTTCTGATCACCTAAATGGAAGGGAATGGGTTAAATGGAGGAAGAAGGGGCTAATGAGGGAATAGTGAGGCAATATCTCACAAAAGGAAACAATATCTTGGGCAAGGAGGGGAAGTGAAATTGGGTAGAGTTTCACTGTTCTTATGCTTCGATGTGAAATGAGACCCCAACACCTCCTTTTATATGAAAAAAGGATGTCTATTCGGTTGGGTGACGGCTATAGCAGGTGGATTAGTTTGGAAACTTCAATAGCCCGTGAATTTCAATGAATTCCTTGCAACTTTTAATTTTTTTCAACTTTTTCAAGAATATGGGGGTTGTAATGGTGTAGTGAGTGTATGTAGGCTAGATGTAGTGGTGAAGCAAGCATATGTACACGGGTTGTAATGGTGCAGAGTGCGTACATCTTCTAAAAAATGGTTTTTGAAGAAGAGATTCTCAGCAGTGCTTTGGAAAAATATGCAAGTAAAAGGGCCAATACCATGTATGCATGAGTAGGGAATTTTAGGCCTATAAAGAGAGAGGGATGAGGGGGTAGAGAGAGAGTGTATGAGAGGGGGG
>SNQJ01S0015940.1:57785-83875 GCA_010110895.2 Picea sitchensis | reverse complement strand
ATATTTTATTCCAATTTTTAAAAAATATTTTATTATTGTACAACCTACTATTTGATAGCATAGGTATGTACTTCTCAAATTGATGTGTAATTGTTGTCATCATCTAGATAAATAATTGTCATCAATTAAATGAGTCTACTCAACTCATTAGTCATGCCAAATTGACTAAGTAGCCATGAAATCCATTGTTGGTCTTAAATATATCCATTTCAATCATCACCTTCTTTAATTTTCATTGAAGGGTATGTTCTTCTAAAAAATATTATATCTTTCAAGGATACATTACAACACATAAATTGTTCTTCAAATCATTTAGAAATACAACCGATCTAGGTGGATATTGGTGTCCACCCACCTATTCTATCTGGCACCTCTTGGCAGTTTTTAGTTCAACATGTTCTTCTATAATTCTTTATAATTGTGGGTTCTACACTTCCCGAGTTGTCTGAAGCCCTACCATCTCCTAGGTGGATATTGGTGGCCACCCACCTAATCCAACTCGTTATTTTGAAAATTTTCATGTCAACACATCTTTTTGTACTTCGAGGTATGTTTTGGTGAAACAAGATCTCGGTACAAGAAGTTGGGACAAGAACGAGTCCATCCTTTGCAAGATCAACTACGTTAAACCCGACAAAAACCCATGGGGTAAAAGAATAAAGATGATGGAGAAGGAGATCCTCTTAAAATGTTGCTCGAGGAAGCCCTTGCATGACAGTGGAACGAAATGATGGACAACTTTGCACATATCCTTCGATGGCTGCCCATAGGAAACACATCTTCATCAAACGACCATGCAACCCCCTTCAAGGTACAAGTAAATTTTGATATTCCATTATTTGAAGCACTGATAGATGCGGATGTTGTAGATAAATGGTTGAATCTCCTCGAAGGGTATTTTTCGGTCCAAAATTTTTTCAACACGGAAAACATTAACTTTTTCCCTCTTCAAGGGAGTTCCCCATGTTAAGGACTGGTGGGGTACTTACTCTGACCAAAGGGATAGAGGAATTTGCAAAATTTATGGTCGCCCCCACATGAGATTCCTTTAGGGATGCCATTAAAGAAAAGTACTAGCATGTTGGAAGCTACTAGGACGAGTACACAAGATGGACCATGTTGCATGAGGAAAGTGATGAGAAAGTACCATATTTCACCAACATTTTCCATATCTTGCACACCAAATTGGGTATCAAATACTCTGAAGGACATATGGTGCTCAAATACTGCAACTTTCTGCATAGATACATTCAAACATAAATGGAGTTTCTGGACATTGCATCATTAGGAGCATCTTATAGATATATTGTCAAGATCAAAAAAAAATTAAGCAAAAGAGGCAAGAGTTTGGATCTACAAACACCTCACATCTGAAACAGGGAAACAATGGGACCAACAAAAAAAACAAGGGACAAAGAAAATATGGCCGCTCTGAGGACTACTAGTCCAAGTCACAACCCAAGAAGGGTAATGAAAAATTGAATAAGGACATGGTAAAATGGTGTGAATACCATAAAATCCCTAGGCACAACACCGGACAATGTCACTAGAGGTAGTCAATAGTGGCCAAGATGAAATCTTCCAAGTGAGAAGAATATTCTGACTCCAAATCAAATCCATAAAGTGGGAAGCGAATCATCAATGTCGAACCAAGTGCCACTGTCACTACCACTAAATTCCAACCAAGCGAACTAGAAGAACCAGAGGATGGGAAATGCCTCTTTCACTCATAGATGTGGGTAAAGGGGTCTCCTCTACACTTCATTGTCAATAGAGGAAGTCAAAAGAACTTGATTTCAGCAAAGGTTGTCAAGTGGTTGGACCTACCGATAACACAACACCCAAAACCCTACACCATTAGTTGGGTTTAGCAAGGATGAGATCTTTGCGTTAGCCAACAATCTTGTCTTCTAGACCAACCATATTTTTTATTTTCTTTTAGGCCAACCATATTTGTTTAAGTGATATGTTGTAATGATTCTAGACCCCACAGTGTTATTATCACTTTGGGTAGACAATTGTACATGATATCAGAGATAGCATCATGTACCATTATTTATTTAATCTTTGTTAAGAAATGAAGTAAGGTCATTTCAAATACCGGGAAGTTCATCTTTTTTTTGATCCATGCTCGCAGGAAGGAGATGGTTGTCGCCACATTCGTGACCTCTAGAGAGAGACTCTCTTTGCAACAGAAGCAAGTGGACAGGATTGTGGAAGAGTACAGAGAGAGACTATCCTCACCCACTCGGGTACCAATGCACTTCCTAATGGACCACTCTATCATCACTCGTTGATGGAAAATGACGAAATCAACACCATATCCAAGAGATGCTTCAAAGTGGGCACATCTGACCCAACTCCTTCCCTTGCATAAGCCCAATTGTGTTGTTTCAGAATAAGGATGGGACATCATAGCTCTGCATTGATTATATACCATTAAACAAAATCACACTCAGGAATTGATATCCAATTCCTTGAATTGATGAACTTCTTGACCAACTCAAGGGGGAATCTTTCTTCAACAAGATTAACCTAGAGTCTGGCTACCACTAGGTTCTCGTGAACGAACTGATGTATCAAAGACAACTTTCAAATATAAATAAGGTCTCTCCAAATGGCTGGCCATGCCTTTTGTCTTAGAAAATGCACCAAGAACTTTCATGAGATTGAACAACAACAATCATTTGATGATCTGAAGCATCGCTTGTGCTCATATCCAATACTCTCCTTACCTCATCTACAACAATCGTTCTATATTGATATTGATGCTTCTGACTATGTTGTAGGCGGTTTTTCCCTCAGCATGGCCATCCAGTAGCATACCATAGTGAGACACTCTTAGATACTTTCTGGAAATACCCCACCTATGACAAATAAATGTATTCCATTGTGCAAGTCTATCATCAATGGAAACATTACATTCTTGGAAAGGAGACAATCATCCACAGTGATCACAAGCCTCTGCAATTCATACAGACATGGGAATTTTCATAACGACCACCATCAAATGTGGTACACATACCTACAGAAGTTGCATCTCAACATCAAGTATAAAACATGAAGAACAAATCATCTCGTTGACTAATTCAGGAGCTCTCTCATTGTTGTGCTCACCACAATGCTCCATTCCTATGGGCATGAGGCACATACCTACAAAAGTTCCATATCAACATCAAGTATAAAACATGAAGAATCAATCATCTCGTTGATTAATTCAGGATCTCTCTCATTGTTGTGCTCACCATAATGCTCCATTCCTATGGGTATGAAGCATCTGAGTGGCCCCAAAATTATCACGGTGATCCTCATCACTACGTCAACCCATCATCTCAAGGCGAGTGACTTTTTCAGATCTAGGATGTAATGTTATGCCAATTGAGACACTTATGTGTTCCCAATGCTTTGTGCAAAGATTATTTTGGAGGCTCACTATAGTTAGATGGCAAGACATTTTTGCATGGACATCAACAACTATATCGTATAGTGCACTTCCTGTGCCATTTCCAAGCCATCCATCCGCAAGGCTTACACACCTCTTCCTACTCTTGAGAGGCCTTGGTTATTTGTCTCGATGGATTACATGTCTGGCTTTCGTCCACCAAGCACGATAATGATTGTGTATTTGTTGATCAATTTTCAAAGATGACCATTATCAAAGCCTGCAAGAAGAGCACCACAATGACGTATAATTCCAAGATATTTTTTGAATGGGTGTGGGTCCATTTGGAATACCACGACTATCACTTAGATCAGATACCCATAGGTTCCTCGTCACATTTTGGTCATTGTTGGACACCAATAACATTAAGTCCACTTCTTTCCACCCCCAAAACCGATGGCCGTAAAAGGATAATATTTCAGGTCACCCCTCACAAAGCTCACTAAATTCAGACATTTGCAAGAACTCTACTTGGATTACTTTAGGATGTTGTTAAATAATAGTACTATCATGTTGGAAGATAGGAGGACCGCATAAAAGATGGACCATGATGGGTGAGGAAAGTGATGAGACAATACCATACTTTCACCAATATTTTCCATACTGTGCCACCAAATTCAGTATCAAAGACTCTCTCAACGATACAAAGCTCAAATACAACTTTCTGTACATAGATACACTAAACATAAATGAAATTCTGCATATTGCATCATTAGGTGCAGCTTATAGATATAAGTCAAGATCAAAAAAAATTAGGAAGAGGCTAAGTTTGGATCTACAAACTCCTCACACCAAGGAAGTTATAAAGGAAGGCCCAAACAAAAAAAAAGGAGGAGAAAAGATGGCCACTCTCGTGACTACTAATTAAAGCCGTAACCAAGAAGGGTAATGAGAAGTGTGAATACCATAAAATTCATCCACACAACACCGAAGAATGTCACCTGTCGCACAATAGTGGTCGATCCTAAAGCTTCTCAAATGAGGAATATTCTCACTTCAATCAGAATCCATAAATTAAAGTGGGATCATCAATATATAAACTGAAGTTCCACTATCGCTAATACTAAAGTCCAAACCAAGCCAACCAGAAGAACTAGAGGGAGGGGAACGCTTCTTTCACTCAAATATGTGGGTGAAGGGTACTTCACTACAATTCATTGTCAATAGTAAAAGTCAGAAGAACCCGATTTCAGAAAAGGTCATCAAGAAGTTGGACCTGCCGATAACACCACACCCACAAACCTACACCATCGACTCGCCTTCCAAGGATGAGATCTTTGTGTCACCCAACATTTTTTTCTTCTAAGCCAGCCATATTTTTTATGTTCTTTTAGGCCAAACTATATTTGTGGAAGAAACATGTTGTCTATGATAACCCACAGACCCCATAGTGTTATTATTTTACTTTGGGTAAACAATGTACTTTATAGCGTAGGAGTCATTTATCGCTATTTCTGTTATCTATGCTAAGAAATGCATTAAGTTCATTTCAAAGACCGAAAGTTCATCTTATTTTTTTATCCATGCTCACAATAATAATAAGGTCACTGCCACATCCATAGCCTCTCTTTGTAGTAGAAGAAAATGGACGGGATAATGGAAGAGCAAGGAGAGGTTCTCCTCACCCATCAAGTACCGGACGATCACATGTCAAGTGTAATAATGACAGATAATGCCAACCCTTCTTCTCGAGTGGGTGTAATCATTTTGGAATACCACAAACCATCACCTTAGACCAATATGACAAGTTCCTCAGCACAATTTGGTCGAGTCTCTCTCTTGTGACTATTGGACACAAAGCTCACTAAATCCATTGTTTTCCACCCCCAAACCCATGGCAAGACAAAGGTCTTCAATCAGATGATTGTGCACAAGTTTCTTATGTACAAATCAAGGCATCCACATACATGGGATGATATTCTTCCCTATGTTCAACATAGCTACAAAAACACTCTCCATAGCTCCACTAGCCATAGCCCATTTCAGGTGGGGTTGGGATTCCAACCCTTTGGCCCCATTGAGGTTGCACTACCTCTTGCAATCACATAGGAATAATCTTCCCATGTTTAGTCTGACGCCGAAGCCACTGGATTCATTGCAGATTGAACACATCTGCCAACAGGTCCACATGATTTTGAAAAAATACAATGCTAAGTGCAAGCAATGTCATGATCAACATCGGGTACTGCACTAGTTTCAAGTGGGAGAGAAGATTTGGTTACATTTGCAGAAAGTGCACCTTACAGGACCCTATTCGAATCTCTTCCCAGTTTGTTATTGGCCTTACATTATCACCAAGGTTGTGGGTAGCAATGATTTTGACATGAACACTCCACTCTTCATTGGCTTGCACTCAATGTTCAATGTGGACCTCATTCGACCATTTTTTCTACCATTATTGGACACCTCGGAGATCGTAGAACACTTGACTCCAACAGAGATCAACCAACTACATGGAATAGGCATCCACTCATCACATAGTTGAAACATAGGTCAAGGGCACTCACAAGCACGGGATGTAGATTTATCGGGATGTTAAGTAGCAACAACTCCTACACCAAGGAAAGTGGCTCACCCGGGGCCAAATGTTTACCTCACCTGATGGGGGCACTCAGTGCAATGGATACCATTGCTTCATAAGGAAGGAGGACTGATCCAGGTGGATATTGGTGGCCAGCCACCTATTCCAACTAGCTCCTATTGACACTTCTTTGTAATTGTGGGTTCTACACTTCTAGGGCTTTTTGAATCCCTACACAATTTCCAAGTGAATATTTGTGGTCGCCCACCTAATCAAACTTCCTTATTTTTTAAGTTTTCATGTAATTTTGTACTTCGAGGGTAGTTTTGGGGCCCTAAATAATGTTTTTTGTCTTGACATAGTCAAAGTAAAAGTGTAGATGAAGTGAGAGTTTGACGACATAATGTGTAGTTCTCGAAAATTTAGTTCCAATGGGTTATCACGCGCCTAAAACATAGGTAGTATGGAAGTTTGAGGTACCATAACTTTTGGCATTTTATCTCCTAGGGTTATTTCTTTGGATGTCTAGGATTTTGGCATTCATGAATAATGTTAAAAAGGCCTCTAGTGCCTCATTGTAATCATTCTCCTCAGACGGATGCATGTAGTAGCCACATCTCTTCTGAGAGATAGCTACCACCATTTGAGCAAGTTGTTTCAGTTCTATTTATTTATTAAATAGGTATATGTTGTTGTATTATTCCTTTTCTGTACTTAAATCCGGATAAATTGTTCATCCAATATTTCATTTTTAGCAATTCAATCGAACCATTTTTTCTTTTACAAGCTTCCACCATAATGTTCTTCATCTTTTCAACTTTATTACTACACACTTCATCCTTTGTGGATCTTCACTCTTATTATTCTCAACTATCATAATTGATATCATAATAAGGAATAGTCACTCTCACATTTCCTTCATTCTGAAAATGTTTCATCAACATTAATGCTGAATCATTTTGTTGTATGTCACCACAACGTACAATTTGTATATAAAAGATATATACAACTAGGAAGCACACTCGTCCTATTTTAGAATAAATTTGGTTTTCTTAAAAAAAAAAAAAAAAAACTATTTAAAAAACTGACATAGATAGTCCTTGATATTGAGAGATATTTTTTGTTATTGGAAAGTTAACTTTTAACCACTTAAAAATTGTTTGAGATGCTATTCAATAACCAAAAGCATTTTTAAAACAACTAATATCTATTAAATACACTTCACCTTTAACATATTACATAAAATTCGAATACTTAGAAACGAAGTATTAAATCTGAAAAACAGTCAATTGAATTGTCTTACCTTCTCAAATAAAATAATACATTCAATTGCCCAACTGTAATATGCTTTTTCAAATAAAGAAAACTCATTCCAAATTTAACTTAATCTCTTATCTAACTTTTCAAATAATGTCTTAGATATCCGAGTGCAGATCATGGAATTTCTGGAGACTCTCAAAGTTTGGGTGGTATGAGAAAGACACACTCGGGTGAGTGTTTCGATGGATATTCCAACAATCCCATATTGACCATGTCATGGTCCTCCTCTAAGTTTGGAATTGCAGCAGCTTGTATAGTATTGGACGGAGTATAGTTCTCATGCATCAACGAGGAACTGGAAATAGGATGACTTCTCGTGGAAGGAGTGCCATTTTTTGGCAGCCCATTGTCAATCTGCTGATTAATAATATTAAGAGCGTCTTATTCATCATCAAGAATGTGCCGCTAGTTGTTGTGCACTAGTAGGAATGGGACCTGTAGCCCTGGCAGCCACCTTTATACATTGCTTTACCTTATGCGGAATTAGCAGAACATAAGGTAGTTGGCGAGATCATTAGCCCATGTTCTACTTATGCGGAATTAGCAGAACATAAATTTTGCATAGATGTAGTTGGCGAGATCATTGGAGCTGTGGTGAGCGCTGATATTGCAGAAGATTCTTCTCAGTCCCGAATAATTTGAGATGTTAAGCCCCGGGCAGTCCTCCGCGCTGCAGAACTAATCTCGCCTTTCGCATCCAAACTAGGTTTCGCGTAAAGATACATCTCCTGAACCCCCACGTCCTCCTTCCGGCTCAGGATTTCGATTTCTTTTTGCTGCGAACGAAATCCGAGTGCAGATCATGGAATTTCTGGAGACTCTCAAAGTTTGGGTGGTATGAGAAACACACACTCGGGTGAGTGTTTCGATGGATATTCCAACAATCCCATATTGAACATGTCATGGTCCTCCTCTAAGTTTGGAATTGCACGGAGTATAGTATTGGACGGAGTATAGTTCTCAAGCATCAACGAGGAACTGGAAATATGATGACTTGTCGTGGAAGGAGTGCCATTTTTTGGGAGCCCATTGTGAATCTGCTGATTAATAATATTAAGAGCGTCTTCTTCATCATCAAGAATGTGCCGCTAGTTGTTTTGCACTAGTAGGCATGGGACCTGTAGCCCTGGCAGCCACCTTTATGCATTGTTTTACCTGCAGTTCTACTTATGCAAAATTTATGTTCTGCTAATTCCGCATAAGTAGAACATAAATTTTGCATAGATGTAGTTGACGAGATCATTGGAGCTGTGGTGAGCGCTGATATTGCAGAAGATTCTTCTCAGTCCCGAATAAATTGAGGTGTTAAGCCCCAGGCAGTCCTCCGCGCTGCAGAGCTAATCTCGCCTTTCACATCCAAACTAGGCTCCGTGTAAAGATACATCTCCTGAACCACCACGTCCTCCTTCCGGCTCAGGATTTCGATTTCCTTTTGCTGCGAACGAATACCCATTACCATGTCATGGCCCACAGCGGAAGAGTATATCTTCATAATGTACCGTTAGATCAAATAGGTCAACACGCCTTCACATGTGCAATGTCTTTCCAGAGCATTACTATTCTCGAACTCCGCAAGTATCCTACCCATACCATAATATTTAGAATCTCAAAAGGTTAAGTCTGTTTTATCAAACAACGCTTTTCACCACAATATCGGAGCCCGAGCATCAAATTTTTATAAACCCCTAATTTCCCATTTGGAGTTCGAGCATCAAATTTTATAAACCCCACTCTATCGGAGCCAGAGCATCAAAATTTTATATGTCATTTCTTTAAGAAGAGAAGTTTGTAATCCCCACTCTCAAAATGTCCGTGTAGGATTTTCTCAACTTCTTCCATAGTTCGTGGAAGGCCCCAAAAGTAGGTTGAAACTTAAATTTTGTCCAATCCTATAGCCATACTTATTCATGGAACTTAAATTTCTTCCAATACTTTAGCACATGACAATTGATCCTTACCCATGAAAAGCGATCTACCAATGTTCGATCTCCCAAATCCGTAATGTCGTTAAACCTCATTTTTCACTCAAATGTGACCTAACTAAATACTACAAATCCGTAATGTCGTTAAACCCCACTTTTTTCACTCAAATGTAACCTAACTAAATACTGCAGCTATTTTATTCATTTACAAAGTTTGAATTTCCTTACAACCTCTAAAGGCTGTGAACCTAACATCTCTATATCAGTGTTTGGAGCTCCTCTCAAATGATTCAGCTCCATCATTTCACCAGTAAACCTCACTGACATAACCCATCCTTCCTTATAATTACACTACAACAGGGGAATTTGAATTCTTCCTTATAGTTGAACTATAGCGGGGGAGTTTCAATTCATTGTTGTGCTCCACCATAGGATTAACAAAATGAAAACTTTCATGTGATTGCATTTATTTCCTATCCTCAACTGACAGGATGTCTAAAGAACACGGATCTACAATCTCTAGCTCAACACACTTTCTACAATTTGTACCTACTCCGCATTGAAATGCATAGAGTGAACCAGACAAGGTTCTTGTTATCCCCTCCTTAGACCCATTCGTAATCATTCCATCAGACCTTCGATGTAGTCCAATGCTTCTTCCGCCATGTCCTATATACAATCCAAATCTACACCATCTGAAATTCTCGAAACCACCATTCCTCACCACTAGTCATTACTTATACAGTCTTATAAAGTTGATCACGTAGGTAGACAACTTTTAAAAGAAGAAGAAAACCAAGTTGATTTGCAAACCTTGATATACTCTCTTAATTTACAAAAGCCCTAGATCTGAAGGAACTATTGACATCTAAAATGACAGATTATCAGCACACAGTTGAATTTCCATCTATGTAGTCCAATTCTTCCTCTTCCATGTCCTATATACAGTCCAAATCTACTACACCATCTGATTTTTTAGAAACCACCATTCCCCACCACTACACATTCCTTAGGCAATTTTATAAAGTTGACCAGGGTAAATAGTTCATTTTAAGGATAAAAAGAAGAAGAATACTTAGCTATACTCTAGTGATTTACTAAATCTCTAGATCCAAAGGAACCCTAGGTTCTTGGTTTGCCATCTACAATGATAAATCCTAATGTTCTGGTTTGACATCTACAATGATAGATTATGAGGAAAATTGAGCACCGAGTTCCAAATCCTGTGCAGTTCTAGTGGAGCACATGAGAAACAATAATATTCAGCACCATATTTCAAAATGATGTTATATTTCTACTTAAGAGTTGCAGTATTCTAGACTTCTAATTTCCTATATAATTATTATATCCCACCATTCAATTGTGAGACGAGGTGGAGTGGTGAGATGATATGGATAGAGATGCATCATTGGAAGGTTGTGGATATACTCTCCTAATTATAACCAACCAAGGACTGGAGATAACTTCTAAAGTTTCACGGGGAAATGAAAAGAAGGTGTGGATATAGGTATTTGTCTCCTAACTATAACCAACCAAGGACTAAGTGAAGTTTCTATAGTCTCACAAGAAATGGAACGGGTAAAGAGGGGTGAATAAGGGAGAGAGTTTCAGCACCGAAAAATCAATTTATATCATCAACCTTAGGTTCCTCACACTTGATATCCTAAGACACAAAAACACCATAACCCTAGAAGCCCCACCCCAAGGTCACCCACACCCATATTTATAGAGCACTAAACACCATACAAATAACAAAATTTTAGAATCAACAGAGAGAACATGAGATAAGCCACAAGATTCTAGAATAGGGAATTTGTAGAATAACAAAAAAACAATTGAGACATTGAGACATTTTGAAGTAAGAAAGTTCTACATAATAAAAAAAAACAACTTACTAAGAAGGAAAACCATCCTAGGGTAGTCCACCAACAAACAATATTGCTTAAACCAACCACAAAGTGTGTCATTATCTCACCTAATTATTGATAAGATATCTTAAATGACTCAAAATGTCTACTGGAAATTAAGTCTAGCATTCCAGGGGCTCCCAGGAACGATATCCCTTTCCCTCCATTCTTCTACTGGATGATGGTGGATGTACCATCATATTTTTTTTTCTTATGAATATCAATGAGAGTCTCAATCACTGACAAAATGAAAAGAGGCTTCGGGGATGGTTGAGTAAATATGCCCACATTTTTAAAAAAAACTCCAATAATTTACTTAGTTTCTTCATTTGCTAGTTTTCGATTATGTTTCCATAAAATATGGATGAAGGAGACATTCTAGAATATGGATGAAGGAGGCCTTCTAGATTATAGTTATGTTTACGGTGGAAGGTATGCAAACATGTTATTTCATAGGCTTAAACTTACTAAGCATATGCTGAAACTCAATATCTTGTACTATACCTATATCCCGCTCTTCACTGTAACATCTCTATTACTTTGAGGACACTTGCTCACATCCGGACCCTTTTTATGTTAGACCGTTTTTATATTTGATTATGATGTGGGATTGACACATGACATAGCGATGTGTTACTATTTGATGACGGGTGCTATTGGACTCGCTTTGTTGAGTGTAGGGGTTTAGACCTTGAGGATGCAGAGGGTGATTACGAACCCCTTGGACTTCGGACTGAGTTAGGGAGTGTTCTTTGGGTTGATATGTTTATTGGCGATGTTTCATTTGATTTTAGATTTGGCTGCCGACATTTCGGTTACGGGATTATTATGATGGTGTTGACGATAGTTTGGTCAATTTGACTACATATGGAGTAAAGGGCCACATTGCGTAGGAGGTTGAGGGAGGGTGGACAATGCCTCCGCCATCATCGGCAGGCATCACGTGGCTCGAACCGTAGGTTAACGACTACGAAGTTCGAGGACCCACGATGCCGTGAGGGTCGACCGCGACAGTCGATCACGATGATTCTATGGGGAGCTTAATAAGGCGGGGCTCTTATTCTTAGGGTTCTGGCCCCTACTAGTTCACCGGGCGAGTATTGACTCAGGGTTGGTAGAGGTCTACCACCGCCTGGCCATGAAGTGGTACCTTGAGCATCGCGTAGACCCATGGGCACGCCGCACAAAAGAAAATTAGTTAGCGAGTAACGGGAGCATCGGTGCATCATATTTTAAACAAACCATAAATAAATGCTAAACATGTGAAATAAAAGGAAATAAAAAGAGGGGAAATAAAAATGAACGATACCCTTAAATTTTTGAAAAGAAAAATAAAATTGAATTATATAAACCCAACAAACCAAGAAAAAAGGAAGAAAGTCAAAAGGAAAAAGGGGAAACCTAAGTAAAAAGAGAGAATTAGGGTCGAGGATAAAGGGATGGAGAGGAAGAAAAATCTTTGCTGATACGGGATGGTTATACTGGGGAATAGAGACCCAATCGACAGTCGGGTAGGAGCTGGGAATCCCCGCCAGACTGGAGTGGTAGTCACCCTGGGATGCCGAGGAGCCATTACTCTCCTCGATTGTGTGCGGCCCCTACATGTTTGGGGAAGAAGAGCACCCAGCATCTATCGAGGTAATCGCGGGTTCTTTGCCACGGGCAGCGTGAGCAGGAGCTGCATGGCGCACAACTCTGAGAAATGGAGGGCAATGGTATGATTCTACATTTGTAAAGTTGAAATGCATGGCAAGGGTACAGGAAGTTTGCGAAAGGACCGCATAATTTGTACTTATGGGTCCGATTGTGTAGTTTCATTTTCCTCGCTTTGGACTCATTGAAAAAGAAAATAATGAACGCTTCATGATTTAGACTCAACAAACCTTTAACTATTGTCCCGACCATGAAAATGATTATCAATCTCATGTTTGACCCCTTCCCGCCATGGCATCAACTCTCGCATTCGTGGTGAGATCTCCGTTGGCATCACATTCCAGTTTCTTTACGCTTCAATCCACCTGAGTCTAAATGGTGAAAGTCCGGGTATGCCATAGTCTAATCCCAATCGCTTATGAACTCTGCTCCATTCCCGGTTTCCAACTCGAGCCGCCTTCGGTCACGCCTCGATTCCCCGGACGCTGATCTCATGGCGTAAGTTCTCTTGGAGTGTTGTGCGCCTTCTGTTGAGAGCTTCTCCAAACTCAAAGCCCAAATGAGAAACCCACCTGAGGCGCTCATTCCCCTTGTATAATTTCATTGCCTTTTTTCTTTCGGTGGTTGTTTGAATCCGCTACTATAGTATCCAATCGATGGTACGCGGATTCTTCTTACCGCGCCTCACGTAACTATAATCGATTGATTTTTCATGCCAAGCTCGACTCCAATCAATTCCTGTAATCCAGTAAGAAGAAATGAAATAATTTCTGATTAGGTTTTGACTTACTTTTCGCTTTATTTATTTCTTTATCCTTGTTTTATTTTAAAATGAACCCCTAAACAACAGACTTCGGACCATAAGGCGAAATTCATAACAAATTTTTAGACGAAATTTTTGGTTTATTTCGTATCCAATGAGGAAGGTATAAAATTATTATTATCCATTAATAACTCAATAAGTTTATTTCAAGGACAGAAGCCTATCCACTGGAAACCCTAGAATTCCGAATCCAAAGTAACCGTAGCTTGTAGCCGGACCATTCAGCAGTTCACATTCAGTAGTTATTCCAAACGCTTCATTGATTATGTATATCGGTGAACGTGTCCAAAAATACTAAGACAAGTCGAAGCACCTGTATGTCTAAATCGTATTATGTAATTCAACGAGGAAGGTATAAAATTTGTGGAATTTCATCTTTTCACTACGCAAAGGACTAGAATCACTCCATTTCAAATTTATAAAATAATTAAATTGGAATTAACAACGAGGGAAGAGCAATCCTATTACTCGTAACAAGACTTCTCCGAACGAAAAACCTAAATTTAAGAATATATATTACGTCATAATATAATGTGGCCGGATTTAACCCTCTAGGCCTCGGTTTCAATCCATCAAGCTTCCTCAAGTAATCCTTGAGCGATCTGGTCTTTCCTTGACAATCAGCGGACAAATTTTTCTTTGGTGCCGTGTTCACCTGGTGAGGGATGATGTGTGTAATTTTTGTTCCTTACGCTGCTTTCGGTTATTGGCTGAGACTTATCGAACTTAATAATGCCACTTGGTAGCAATGAGTAGAAGCCTGGCATAGGTGAATTAATGACCTTCCGTTACTTTGATTACATCATTTCGTGACAAGGCTCTGTCTCGAGAATCAGGTGTATCAACGCAGAGCATGGTACGTAGTTTAGATAACTCATATTTTTAGTTTTATTAAAATGAATTCAATAATCTTTGCCAAATAGGGTAAGGGTAATGATATGGCTTGAATTAATAAAGGGTGGGTGTCACCAACAGTATGTAATTGTGAGGTGATATATAAGACTTCATTTTTAATGCGGATATTCTGCAACGCGGCATTTTCTTTAGGGTTAAATTGGTCATTGAATGGTGGCATTGATCATTGATAATTCCACACTTGAATATTAGCATTTTAATTCATTGTTAAATCGGTCATTTTGAACAATGGCATTTTAATTGTCTAGTCATTTTGGATGTTGGCATTGGATTATTGATAAGTCTGAAATTTGAATACAAGCATTTTATTTTATTATTAAATTGGTCATTTTGATGATGGCATTGGATTATTGATAAGTCTGGCAATTTGAATATTAGCATTTTAATTTCTATTAAATATCATTTTTGATGCCGACGGCATTGATTATTGATTCGGCAATTTGAATATTAGCATTTTAATTTATTATTAAATTGGTCATTTTGGAATGGTGGCATTGATTACGGACAATTTGGCAATTTTGAATATTGGCATTTTAATTCTATTATTAAGTTGATCATTTTGGAATGGTGGCATTTGATTACTGACAATTTGGCAATTCTGAATATTGGCATTTTAATTTAGTGTTAAATTGGTCATTGAATGGTGGCATTGATCATTGATAATTTGGCTATTGAATATTGGCATTTTGAATTATTGTTAAATTGGTCATTTTGAACAATGGCATTTTAATTGTTGTTATTTCCAGTCCCTAAATTGCTACTTCTAATATGATCAATTAATATTGTCATGGTTACATATTGTCATTTTAATTAGGATGTCATAATGTTATTTTAGGCATGATGTTATTTATAGATTCGAGTTGTTTTTGGTGTTTTGATATAGGGTAAGGGTGTGTCATTGGTGGACTTAAACAATTAGGTGATGATGGGGTATTGATACCAGTGTTTAGGATAAGGCTTGTTCCAATTTCTATTGTTGTCCTTGGTAAGGTTTAAAGTAGTGTATTGTTTAAATTAAAAGATAATTTTGTGAGAAGGTTAGTCTCTATGTCATTGTTTAATGGAATGTTAAGTAAATGTATTTAGATCAGTGAAGGTTGCTTGATGAGACCCTTGTAGTTATTATGATAGTAGTCAACTAAATGGCAAAGATCGCATGTTAGGAATATACTGATGCCAACCTGTATGATGAGTAGAATGGTAGTATGGTATATTAATCCATGACCTCTCAATGATTGGGACCCCCCTTTTTCTTCTAATAGGTTTTTCTTCTATCATATATTATGTATATGGGAGTTCAGGTCATTAGACCATTATAACACTTACCCTTCGATAAGATTTGAAGGTAAACCTTGACATAACTTATTGATGGCCAAATAGGTTAGAATGAATTGTAGGTAAATCAATATTATGGTAAGCGATTTATTAATGCTATACAATCAGTTATTCTGCATTAGTAACGAGAACTTGCAACTAAAAATTGATTTTACATTGTCTAAGAGTAGAATTGGCCACTTTTCGACCGATGGAAATTTGTGAGGATGATGGGTTGGTACTTGATTCTAGGGAGTACGGATGCCTTGCTGCCGCGGATGGTCGGTCGTCGTAGTAATCCTTGTGTTCTATTAATCGGCTTCGAGGCGTCAGCAGTTGTACGCTTATTCTGTGCAATTCTCAGCCAGCTCCTAGAGTAATAGTCGGCCGTGTCAAGGGATGACACCTTCTGCCTTGTAGTTTATGTCCGGTGTAACCGTTGAAGGAATCCAAAGGCTCAAGAGTCCTCCGGTCGCTTAAAGGCACGCCCACCTTGCGACACACTCGGGAGCCGCAGTAGTCTCGGCTGTTTAAAGGCACAGTTCCAACATCACACTGCCGCTGGGATTCCTTCTACCTGCGATGCGACCGTACTCTAACCCCGGTGTCCTTCTCAAGCCACAGATGCTAGTTGCACCCCTTATGACCAGCGTATTTTCCTGGGTTGCCACTATGATATGGTAGGCTGCCCGATGGTGTCACCGGCCATGCCTTGTCAGTCCGAAAGGGTGATGTAGAGTCGAGTGTGTTTGTTAATTCTACACGCGCGCATACACTTAACAAAAAAAAAAAAAAATTTTGCACCCGTTAACAGAGTAGTTAACCTTAACTTAGGAGGTTTGTTACATATACATGTATAAGGAATTTCTCTTTGATTACCAAAAACTCAAAATACAAAACAAGAAACTTGAGCTTGACTATGTAGACATTTTTCATTAGGTGAAAGTTTAAAAATAGAGAAAAGAGATAGACATAGGAAATTGCCAAGAAGAAAAACGAGATATAACGTCCACATTTAGACAATATTGCTCACACCAACCATGAAGTTTGTTATTTTCCCACCTAATTCCTAGTAAGATATCCAAAGACTCAAAATCATGGTTGGAAACTAGTCTAGCATTTGGGGACTTCTTCATAACTCCCTTCACATGTCATTCCCTTTTTTGATATCCCATGTTAGAGGAGGTACCATGATATTTGTTGATTATGAAAGGTATAAAGAGTCTCCATGATTAATAAAACCCAAATGGGATCAATCCATGACTTCCGTAAATATGCCCATAATTTCGTTAACAACTCCAACACTTTGGTTAGTTGCTTCATTTGCTCTACCATTAACTTTTCTATTATGCTGCCGAAAACATGGAAGAATAAGACATTGTAGAATATGGGTATCCCCCTTTGAGTCCTTCTATTAGAGATTCTAGTTTACTATTGAAATGAATCCAATTTAAGGTCATTAAGATGATGATTTTAATCAAGTGGCTCTGGCCTAATTATTTATAGAGGTCCCTAAACCCCATGAATAAGTCATTTCTAGTTGTCCCTCACTATAATCATCCATGTCTACCAACCATAATTACATAATATAAGGACAACACTATTTCTCAGCAATTCTTTCATCCTCCTAATTTCTCACCCATTATGTGTTCTTTCTAAAACAATTCTCATTTTGAACCTTCATATCTTATTTGTAAATCTTAATATTTCTTCTTTTTTTGAATTACATCCTTAACTTTAATCTCTTTATCTCACACATTTACTTTGTATTTTATTCCAAATCCAAATCAATAATGTACACATCAATAACAAACACTTCAAAATCAACAAAGTCAACAATTCCTCCTTGTTTATGTTTCCTAAATCCTATAAATAATGAATGATAAATAACTTGAAAATTTTAACTAAAATAAAACAACACCTTATGTCGATAATATTTTATATTTTCAAATAACTAAAAAATAATTTATTCCTAGACAGTCTACTATACAATGGGGTAGGTATGCCCTTCTCAAACTTTATATAAACATTAGTAGTATTATCAAAAGATCCCAATCAGTTGGTTAAATTCCAATATGAAGTCTTTATGTGTTTCTTACAATCATGTGAAAATTTACTTGGCTCACAACAATTCAAGGTATAACTCATCCTTTATGTGAACTATTGTTTTCCAAATTCATGTGCATTATATCTAAATACATAATTGTCATCAATAACATGAATGTGCTCTATTCATTGGTCATTCTAAATGGACTAACTAACTATAAATGCAATCCATTCCTCATCTTAAATATATTCATTTCATTCATTGTCTTCTTTAATTTCATTGGAGAATATTCACATCTAAAATCTAACTTTGAAAAAAGTCATTACAACACAGAAACTGTTCATCAAATCCTCCAACAAATCCTCCAATTATGCTTATGTCATAACTTAAAGTTGCATGTGTTTCTACCAAAAATCTTCCATCGTAATGTTGTTTGTCCCTTGATATTTCTGAGTAGAAACTTCAATGTTTGTGTATCTTCAATCCTTGTATGTTCAACTACTTTTTTCACTTAACCAATTTCCAAGAATTTCAATCTTCGAAGCCTTCATGCTCGTGTAGCTCTTTCTATTTCCTTCATTCTTAAAATTTGTCTTATTGTAATGTTGCATCATTTTGAAATTTACAAACTATATTGTCAATCATTTTAGTAAAGGCACATAATTTTAATTTTATATAGAAAGAGATGAAGCACACTTCATTGGGGTGAATCAATAATAGTAGCCCAACCTTTGTTAACCACAATATGGAAGTGTTATATTAATGTATCATTATTATCCACAGTTGCAGAAGGAATAAACAATGAACAAAATGAACAATCATACACATATACAATACCCCAATGTTTTACGTGGAAAACCAAAGTCGGAGAAACCATTTTTTCTTTCATGTCTTTAAGAATTACATTCATTGAAGCACCAACTTCCTTTGTTTTCTGCTAGTCAGCAACTAGAAGGAGGGTTCAACCCCCTAATTTCTCATGGTACAACATCGAGAAGCTCCAACTCCCCAATTATATGTCTACAACTAGAAAGAGGATACAACTCCCAATGTTTCAAATCCAAAACCGAAGGTGACTACAACGACCTCTCCTTGCCTCTTCCAACTGCTCTTAAATATAAGTACAATGATGGAACCACTGCCACATCAAGCCATTGTGAGATATACTATACTAAACCTGCAGTAATTAAACTAATCAATATAAAACAAGTGCATCAACCATCCACCAAACTACATCAGTCTGTAATCAAACTATACCATAAACAAGTTCATCAACCATGCCAACCTCATAAACAAGTGCCAACCATGCACCAAACCTGTATACAAATAACATGTCACAACAACCGTCTAAACAACCTATCACAACAACCTCTCATCAATCAGACAACCAAATCAAATCTACTCACCAAGAAAAACTTCCTCAACATATGTGCATCAACTTCAATCAAGTATAACACAACAACTTATAATCATGAGCAAGATCAATATATGCTTCCATAAATATACCAATACAAGTATTTTCATCATCCATGTAAAACCATGTGTGTCAACAATACTACTAACAAGTGATCCAACCATGTACAAAGTATGTTCAATCAAGTATCAATCCATCATCAACCATGAATCACTAAGATGTACCAATATCATCACCACCTCATGTATGTGTCAACTCATCAACTACTACTTGTCTCAACTCCAACATATACCGAACCAAAAAGCCCTCATCACTTTTACTCAAATCTGATTTGTAACTCCTCAGAATAGACCTCGTGTATATGATCACATACCAAACCTTCTCTTTAACTTTAACAACAACAAAAGAGACTAGCATTTTCATCAAACTTTTCTTTAGTCTCAATATTGACGTCTAGTTGGGATTAGTCAAAACCTAACTAACGCAACTATACCACCATGAATAAAGATCTAAATACTACACAATGTTATTCATTGTGTTTTATGCAATCAATCCAGGTGTCACTGGAACCTCTCAAAAATGAGTTATAGCAAAAATGACATACCTTGTTGAATTGGCTTATTCCCACAAGGACCTTGTAGAGCCTCGCTTCCATAATAAAATATTTGTAGTATGTATGTGTAATTTTACACAACATAATGACGCACACCTGTTTTAGACTAGTTTCAATGCTAGCCACAAATGCCTATTTTCCATAGCTTGTAACTCCAAAAAATACCCATATATTTCAATGGGCAACTACGCATGAAATGTACTCGAGGGAAGGTAATATACATTAAATATGAGTATGGAAATATCACAAACAATTTTAAATCTTATTTCATCATTAAAGATAATTTCAACAAACTACTAGTATTTAGTAATCCATTTAATCAATAATGATAAAAAAATGATTATGTTATTTTGAAAAATAAAATGTGTTATATTCAAAAACACCTAACTTATAACAATATGCATAAAATCTAAATATTAAAAGCTAACTTACAACTACATAATGCAAAATCCTAAATACAATTTAACAAAAGTAAATACACAGAAAAAGAGATCAATTCAAACCGCAAATACGAATAATCTCCAATAGTGAATTTAATGGAAAATGATATCAATTCAAACAACAAATACTAATAATCTCAAACAGTAAATTGAACGGAAAATGAGATCAATTCAAACAGCAAATAATAATCTCAAACCGTAAACTGAATTGCATTACCTTCTCCAATAATCTAATATAATTGCATTCCCAAGTTAACTTAATCTCTTATGTAAGTTTTGAAATAATGTCTTCGATATGCAAATGGTAGAATTTGGGGATACTCTCAGTAGGGTTTCCATTCGCGCTGATATTGTTTACAGACATAGTCAGTGTGGGTGTTAGCACCGGGCACTGGTCTGAGCAGGACACACTCGGGTGAGTGCCTCAGTCGGTATTCCATCAATGCCACATTATCCATGTCCTGATCTTCCTCTGTTACCCCGCCAAAATTCTGCATGTCCATGTGCCTAGAATTTTGATTTGAAGTTGGAATCACAACATCTTGTGATGACGTCAATATATTTTTCATGAACAACCAGGAAGTGTTGGAATATTAGTCGTGCGCAGGGTTCGGTCTTGACTGTTGATTAATATTATTAAGAGCGACTTGTTCATCATCAAGAATTTCTCTTGCCAGCTGCTGCGCACTAGTAGTAAAGGCACCTGAAACCACGAAAATAGCCTTTATGCATTGCTTGAACTACAAGTGTACTGTGGAATGAGCAGAACGAGAATTTTACATACCTGCAGTTGGCGACATCATTGGAGCTCACATGGGCGTGGGTATTGCAGCAGATGATTCTAATTCCTGCGTCATCTGCAATTGAATAATTCGAGGGGTTATTTCCTAGGCAGCCGTCCGCGCTGCAGATCTAATGTCATCTACAGAGTGTGAAATAGGACGTGGTAGAAGATAAGCATATTGTGGAAAGTTCATACTATAAGCAATTGATTCTCCTCTCAAGAATAAAATCGATGCCATGTTTTTCTGTAATTTGACTGTGTAGGGGAATCCACTTTCCTTAGTTCTGTCAAAGTACACCTTGTATTTCTTTATTCCTCGATCTTCATTTTCTGTACTTGCACTACGTCTGTCATTATCAATACGCAACATTTTTCAACCTCTATGATATGGATCGCCTGCAAAAATCCTTTAATAATAATTGACGATTAAACTACGGAAAGTCTTCAATGAATCCTTGATATGTATAATTTATATAGATATGACAAATCAAAGTGAATCTAAAAGAAAACTCGTTTATTTATACTGAGATTACAGGTAGTGCGATGATGCATATTCTTAGAAGAAATAAGAAGTATCGCAAATCCAACATAGATAAAACAGACTAGTTGCACAAAAAAAATATCAAAACTAAAAAAACCGCCTTAAATACTGTAATACACATACACACTACAATTCACATGTTCTTGTTCTTAATGATGATTACATGTTCTCTATCTATACCTATTCTCACATTAAAATACTGATAGCTTCTACATAGGCTCCACACAATTACATATAATTTACACATTACATATATAGGGTTTAACCCCATATATACCTCTTTGGTGTCAAATCATATACATTAAACCCTACATATACCCCCTTGGGGTCTTACCATAATAGTTTTTTCAAAATCTGTTGTAAAGATTTGCAATTAAAGGTGTTACATGTGACGAAACCATATCTTAGGATTTCTTTATATTCCTAGTTTCTTCATTCCATTGATGATATCCATCCATCCAACTGAATTCCTTCTGTAGTCTGAACTTTGATGGTTATTATTGCATAATTGTGTTTCTTTTGATTCCATATATTTTTATATAGCTTCTCCAATTTGTAGTACTTTTTGGTCTCTCATGTTGAATAATGGTTTTGTGATGCCATATTCTATGAATATTTATGATTATTCCATCTTCTTTTTTGTTAATGTTGATATTGATCCTCTTTTTATTCTTAAAATCTCTCATGGTAATATTGTGTCCATATGGTTTCACATTTGATGGTTTCCTTCTCCCTACACCTAATTGCTTGTCTTCTTTTCAAAGCTAATGACAATCTCTATTCTCTTTGCTTATTCTTTCGTTACTCTAGCCATGGAGATAATACCATCATATTTTATATGTACATCCTCTATAAGGATTTAAACTCTTCAATTATCTTTTGGTGACCATCTTGAATCTTGTATTATTTCGTTGTTTGAAGACAATGTGACCTCGATGTCCTTTTTCTATTATGAATTGGATTTCTAATTTTATATTATCAATATTTACTAATTGCTCAACCTTTCTCATAACTTTCCCTTTGAAATCTTTTATGACCATACTCTTTCTTTTTTCAACTTTGTTAGTTTTCTTTATGTTTTATTTCATCTAAGTATTTCTTCATTTTTATTTCAATTCTTCCTTTGACTAGTCATTTTCCCACTTCCCTTTGCTACCTCTTTCATTGTTTTAGTTTTGAACCTCATTTATTAGTTCTTTATTATGGTCTAGTATCTTAGATAATGCATATATCTTCTTCTCTATCTCTTGTTTTCTTTATTTAACTCATATTGGATTCTATCCATTGCCCCCACATTTTTATGGGTAATACATTTATTTGAGACAAGTTTTTCAATTTTTCTCATGTACACTAGAGTTTAGTATCTTCATCAAAGCTATTCCACCACTTAGAAGTTTCACCGTGAAAATAAATATTTCTTGACTAATGATTCAAATCAATCATATTTATCATCCCTCAACCATTACATGGGTTTTATTTCATCTTTATCTTCATGTCCACTAATGTTAGGTATGACCATTGATTATTAATTGAGGTCTAACCAAAACAAACTACAGCATCAACATGTTACAATGGTCCAATAGGTATCATATATTTTTTCCAATATACTCATTTACTCCAATGGCTTCTTTGAATCATCTCAATCACATATTCAGATCAAGGTTACCTTAATTTTTAAATTAGCATATCTGATATGAGCACTATCTTTTTGGTCCACTTAATGTATCTCTTAAATTAATTTTATCCCTTTGTGTATGAAATTTCTTCCTTTATTACTTTGATATGGTTTCATTGCAATGTAATGAGTATGACCAAAATTTAATTTTATACAAGGAATGGCGTAACTTTCCTTCAAAACTTTATTGATTGTTTTCTTTTACTAGAGAGAGATTGCAAATAATTTAATACATCCAATTTTTCTAATATGATTCTAAAATTTTGACCTATAATAATTATATGGACTGTTATGTTTTCAATAAATTGGTTTTATTGAATGTGGATCTTTATTGACGCAAATATGAAAAAAATCCTATATTCCAAGTGCATTATAGTGTATGCTAACCCAAAATTTATGACATAGGTACCTTGATTTCTCACCCTTGGACTTTTGAAAATTTCATAGTATGAAACATCACCCAAAACCCCAAAAATGTTATAGAAAGATTCCCAAGATGACTCATATGAGATTGATTAAATTTCAACTGAAAAAAAAGTTGTAGAAAAACTCAAAATATGACTATTTTGAAACTGAATACAAACTATAGTGATATAATGCCAAAACTACTTTCCATGAGGATCCCAAAAAATTTCATACACCTAAATATTTAGTGTGAAAAAAAAAAAAAGAGAAGCAAAATTCCAATATGACTAGTTTGAAACTTATTTTAGGATATGTTACAAACCCTAAGTTCCAAAAGTTATATCTCATAAATATTTTAAATTTTTACTAATAGTACTTCAATATGTCTCTTTAGTTTCCTAAAAATTTTACAATTCGAAAATTTTAAAAAAATATAGATAAAATGCCAAAATGACTCACTTGACCGAGAAAAACCCAAGGATCTTATGTTGTGATTCCAATGTTAGGATACAAATGATTATGATATCACAAGAAACTATAAGTACACATGGTTTGGGTGAGAGAGTACGCTAAGAAAGTAAGGGGCATTTTTTATGGAGGGCACAACACTCAACTAATTGAAGGGCCAATTGACTCGAAGGAGAGGATGCAACACCTTTTTGAGTGAGAGACGCCTTTTTTGAGTAGAAGGACAGATGTGCATAGAATTCTCCATCTAGTCCTCCTTTAAACTGATGCCCTAACTTCACATTCATGCTTCCAACAAACTGAGGGTGCATTAATTACCGAGGCATAGCAAAATAGACATGACCTTTAGTGCACACTCTTTCAATAATCACACAGAAACAAACAAAACAAATTTACACACACACAAAATAAAGAGATGAGATTCAACAAAAAATCGTCATTCAAATTAGAGGACTATGTCTCCTTTTAATCAATCAAGGAGACTTCATACAACGATAATTGTCGCTTTTATTTTTTTGGGCCTAATACAAACTCACTACTCATTATTTTAGACATTGCCATTGCTTACTTAGACTAGCGAATGCTTTACAAATAAAGGACTCACTTACGCTACCAAATATCTAAAATTAATATAGTACATTCTTTTAGAACGCCTTGCTTATCGGACTAGTGAGATCAAATTACAATAGAAGTTTCTACTAGTTGGCCAAGAAAGGGGGACCCACTTCCTAGTGGCCCAATTCCCCCCTATTTGTATTGAAGAGTACCTCCTTCCACCACCATCATTGTCATCCACTTATCATATATATGTATTTTGACATTATTTACCAACCAGCTATGAAACATGATGTTGCTTGGCATGATTTAGTGTTACTTGCAAGGAACATCCCTAAAATCCAAGAAAAACCTCGAAAGGTAAGAACTAAGTCGAAGAATCTGTGGCCCTATTGTAAGGGTTCCACTTCTCCCAATCATGCATGAGGAGGTGGAATTCTTTGGCGTAGTTGTTGTAATTAAATATGGCTGTTGATAGGGTCTCAGAGTGGTTAGAGTGGTAATTCACCAGGTGACCTCCGTCTTTACGAATAGATCCAATAGAAAATTGAGTGGCAATATAGGGTAAGGGATATAGATATTTAATTGTGCCTTGGGTGAGGGAATGGTAAGAGGTACCTAGAGGATGTTCAATACTGTCTTGGATAACAGGTCGAAATGATGGAGCATTGGGTAATGATGCGTCATGAATGAGATTTATGGATGGAGCAAGGGATTGAGAGGGTTGGATCCTTAGGGATATTGAGAGAAATTGGAAAATTGTGCGAGGAGAGGTAGTGCAGTGGGAGATGTCGGATTAGTAAGGTTCTCGGGTTTAACATGGCAGGTCAAACAGAGAGAGACATTGTTGGTATTGATAACATGGTGAGTGGTTGTGGTATAAATACATAATGAAGCATAATGAATTAGACTCTACAAAAGTTTAGGAATTGGAATAAGAAGAGCCTCATACTCAAGTATTGAGGTGATCGACTTGGGAAAGAACTAAATAAAAAAGGTATACTCCACCTGATTTCCATTTAAATTTGTATTTAATTATTACTCATGATGGTCCTATAACTATTAGGGAGGTAGTGGATTTAGATGATGGAAAACTTTGGAAAAAGTCCATGGTCCATGAAATGATATCCTTGGACAATAATACGGCTTGGGAACTACTATATTTGTTAATTGGAAGAAATGTCACTTGAAACAAATGGATGTTTAACTAATGGTTGAATGAAGAAGGATTAGAGGAGAAATACAAAGATGGATTAGTAACAAAAGGTTATTCTTAGGTAGAGGGAATTTACTTTGTTGAAATTTTTTCTCCTCTTGCCAAGTTATCCTCT
>SNQJ01S0015940.1:2228-17176 GCA_010110895.2 Picea sitchensis | reverse complement strand
ATGGACTAGGATAAATTTTCATCATACACAGAATTAAAACAAAACTTGAGAATGGAGAAGGTTTCTTAAGTAAACAATCACAAGGAAAGAAAGGTCTGGGAAAGGACTAGGTTGTGTTATATTCAATATTCGCTATATGATACAAAATTTACAAATCATAGCATAGAAGTCAAAATATAATTTGGTAGAATGAAAGTAAATTGCAACAAATGCATAGAACTTAACATGATATTTCATTGAAAAATCATTAACAGTGGATAGAGACTTGAAAATTCAGATTGAGACTGGAAATCTAAAAAATCACTAGCCATCTATGCCAAATGAGTTGTTCGACAATGTCAAAAAATATACAATTGTCTTTTAAATAATGTATGTTCTGTTGATTTGTATTTACGTGGTTGACTATGCATTTGGAAAATTATACTAAGATCATAACATCTTTATGGCAAGATGCCAGAGCAAGGCTAGGGAAACAAAAGTTTGGGTAAGAAATGATACAAAAAGTACATGTTTGGATTAAGTCTTTGTGTTGTGAGGAAGTGAATGTGTGTAGAGAAAAAGGACATTCACAAAGTTGTCAAAGCTTCACACATAAAAGCCACTAAGATTGGTGCATAAAAGCCAGTAAAAATGACTGTGTGGAAGATAGGATCTGCGAAAATCAAATCGATTAAAGTCGTCTGCACAAGACATCACATTTAGCATATAGGTATGTAGAAATAAGTTAATATATTCTATATAAATCAATATATAGAATTAGTAATATATAATATTTTTGGCAATATTAATGTGAAACATTAATAATATATAATATTTTGAAATTTTATTTAATATAACTAATTTAAAAAATCTTAAGAAATAATTGTTTTAAAAATTCCATATCTACATTTAACAAGTAAAAACATCTGGCATAGAACTTAGTAAAATGAAGTATGTAGAAGTGAAGATGTAGAGGAAACAATGTAACATGTGTGGACATTGGGATGTGGCGGAAGCCATGTAAACTGTGCAGATGCTAGGATGTGCGGGAAACAATGTAAAGTGTGCGCAAGTTATATTTTGCGGAAAGAAAATAGAGTAGAGGTCCCTTCACAACATATGTTCCTTTTGGACAACGTTGAAATTGAGAATACGATATCACAAATTGGTTACCGGTATGTCTGCTTCTTTAACCAAAGCTCGGAGAAGACCATTTGTAGAGGAATGAAGAGATGAAAGACAATGGAAAAGCAGAGGAATTTTGAAACTTCAAATTTAAAAGGAAAATTTCCTTTGTAAACGAGAAGAATGGAAAAGAAGACAATGTACAGGGAAAGGGTTGATCTATTGGACAATGTTCAATGAGTATTGATCATGCTCAATTAGTCTTAAAAAGAAACTGAGCAGGATAAATCCTACTGCATTTTTTAAAACAATTAAATGGAGCAGGATAAATTCTCATCATAGTTAGAATTAAAACAAAACCTAACAATGGAGCACGTTGCTTAAGTAAACATTCACAAGGAAATAAATCCCTGGGAAAGGACCAGGCACTATTCTATTGAGTTTTCACAATATGATACAAAATTTACAAATCATAGCATAAAGATCAAAATATCATTTCGTAGAATGAAAGTGAATGGCCACATATGCACAAAACTGGATATTTCATTGAAAAATCATAAAGAGTGAACACAGACTTGAAAATTCTATTTGAAACTCAAAGTCTGGAAAATCACTAGCCATGTATGAAAAAACAGTTCTTTGGCAAGGTAAAAAAATATACAATTGTCTTTACAATAATCTCTGTAAATTCCAAAACAATTATTCGACAAACTCAAAATATATACAATTGTCTTTTAAATAATGTTTGTAAAAAGTAAAGGAGTTTGTCCAAATGGACTGGGATTAGGGCTCCCGTGGAACATAAAATAAAAGAAAGGCCTGGAATAAATAAAGAAGGATAGTTAGAAATGGGTGTTAGGTTTTGACAGAACATATAACAAACAATTATGAGGTATTACCAAGTGAGCAAAGAAAAGAAGAGCAAAAGCAAATGTGATGGTTGCTGGAGTACTTACCAAGAAGGAAATGTTGTGTTCCTATGGTTTGTCTGTTGTTGGTATGTATCTGCCTTTATAAGAGTTGTTGTTTTCGACTTATGTTGAACTGTCTCTGGTGGTTATTCTGGGTTAACAATCTATTCCAAGGTGTTCTTGACCTAGTGATCAATATAGTCCTTAATTGGTGGGATGGTGATTTCTTGCTTAACTCAAAGCACGAAAATATCCTCCTCTACTTATTTGCATTCCACTTGGATTTGATAGATGGATGAGAAGTGGTCTGCATTGTAATTAACAAATGTAACAATCCATTGTTTCAGTTCTTCATTAGGAAATTCCTCAAGGACATCGAAGTCGTTAGCTAATGAGGCTTTGATTGTCGCCAAGTGACTATCAAGTTCTTCTTTAATGTTTATGGTTGAATTCTTGAAAATTTATGGGCCTTGCAGTTGTTTAACAATAGCAAATGCTTTTAAAATAACATCTCCTCTCATTTCATTGATTTTTTCGCAAGTGGCAATTGCATCTTGCAACATTTTTACTTGTGCTTCCCAACCTGCCTTTATTTGCTTTATTCTTTTGTTTGAGGCCACTCCCTGTTGATTCTTTGATATTCAGTCATAGTAGTGACTCGTGTGTTGAATGCATTTAGCTCATTTTTATAGTAGGATTCATCATGCTGCAAATCTCTTTGTAAATATTCAGTAAATTTTTTAATCCTTTGTGAAAGATTATGTAGGCTAGTACTATCCTCCCATGCCTATCTAATTAACTTGAGTCATATGTTAATGTTTTTGGCAACATAACCTTTGACTCCATTCAACAATTGAAATGATTTCTTGATTGGCTTTGAGGTTCCCGAAGTACTTGGAGAAGTTTGTTCTGCCAAGAGTATGGCCAATGGTTGTGCAAATAGTGGTTTGGGAGTCAGTGCCTCCTCAATATCACTTATCCTCTTCTTCAATTTAATGGTCTGCAACTGCTGGTTTGAAATTGAATAAAAAAGAGCATCTCTTGTAGAACGATGTAGTTTCATGAGGGAAAATGATCCAACTCTTGAGACATCAACCACATACCTTGATTTCTGAACTACCTTTATGTTTTTTACACCGACCTTGCCTATGTGCAGTTTCCTTTCATGCTTGTTGTATTGGGTATTGTGTAGTGTCGAGGACTGTTGCTCAAACAACATTGGTTCTTATTTTGCGAGGTCCCGTGTGATTGCTTGGATTTCGAAAATTCTTTGGGCTACCAAATCAGGTAGCTTTGTGCTATCGATCTGCATATCGTCAACATCTCCTGGATTTCCTGGATCTTGTGAATTGTCTATATTTGGGTTTTGATTCCTTTTTTGTCATGAGACTGCATGTGTGTGTTCAATATTGACATGATGTGGTTGATATCTTCCATCACCTCCAACACACCTATCATTACTCTCTTCTTCGTTTAGATTTGTTAGGATATTTAGACACTTAGAAGTTAGTTAAGATCTACTTGGTATAATGTGTCATTAGGTAAAAGTGTGTTTCTTTAGTATGCATTTGTAGTTAGGAAATCCGACAGTCACGATATGTTCCTGACATAGAGTGATATGACGGTTCATATTCTCCTCGATCTTAACAGCTACATTGATTCGTGGCTTAACACCTGATTGGTCTATGATATCTATTTAAAGAGCATGGAGGGTCATTTGTCGATGCTCGATTGTGAGAAAATCTCTTGTAAATCTCTCTGTGATCTTTTTCTTTTGCATTAATAAATTGCTCCAAGTGACCACGTTGGTTTGGGCCGTGGATGTTTCCCCGTAGGGGTTTTACCACATCAAAATATCAGTTTGTTATCTGAGTGATTACTAAAGGTGTTCCTCCTTTGTCAGAATACCTGTGTTATTGAATATGGTATCATATCACATTTGAAGACCCACTCTCATTGTACATCAAGATCGTGAAGCCGAGTTGCCTCATCTCTGGTGTCTATCATTTTTCATACATTTATGGGTTGAGAGGATTGTTCCATTATGTTTGGAGCGCTCGTTTTAGTCAAGAATGATTTTCATTTCACTCAAAAATGTTTTTGTTTGCCCAAGATACGACCATTTCAGTCATATCTGGAGGTATAAAGCCCGAATACGCCCCTTTTAAATTTTTGCAAAGTATTATTTTGGTTTTATTTCAGTTTTCAGTTTTTTGTTTATGGGTTGCTTCTCTTTTGGATCTGTGTATGTTCTTTTCCGCGAGCCTTGTGCGATCTCGACAAATTAGAAATAGATCGGAAAGGGTGCATTTTTCAGGTAAGCTAACTGAGATATAACCCTTATTGTCATCGAGAAGCGATTTTTTTTTTGTGTGAAAAACAATTTTTTTATGAGCACGCTCTCCAAGGTCATCTTCAACAACAACAACCCTAATCCGCCTTCTAAATAATATAATATGTTTTGCACTAGCTCACTTGGTTAAAAGTGGTCTTATTAAGTAAGAGTTCTTGAGTTCAAATCTCTTTTTGGTTATTTTTTTGAAAAAGTTCATGCATCAATTGTAAAGTGTATTTCACTTCAATTATAAAAATGAATCAATATAAGTAGCTTTAATATTTTATTTTAAAGTTATTTATTTTCCTGCAACTTTCCTTTATAAAGTAACTTCATTGTAAAAGTGATCCCCGCTTCTTTCTCTAAAAGTGGGTCACTTCATAAAGCAACTTATTTGTAAAAGTGAGGTTATTTGGAGGGGTATCACCATGTGGACCAACTTCTACTTGTCACATGGCTCTTTGGTTATTGTTTATGTCTTTTTTCAAAAGAGCATAACTTTCACATCTGAAGTCCGTTTTCAGTGCCATTTTTTTTAAACAACCTAATTTTTCGAGATCCTTCCATCTAGACCAACAGTTTCAGTGTTTAAATCCATATTATCTTCATATTTTTTTTTTTGACGAAAATGGTTATAGTTTATATTAGAGGGGTGGCAAAGCCACAGATTCAATTACAAAATGGCCCCGAATTTCTTCGGGCATACAGATCAAAATACAAAATGTCCTCGAATTTCTTCGGGCCTTTCTTTCTGATCCATTCTACTTCTAAAACTATAGACTTGTGAGCTGACCTTGTTCCTATACGTATTCTAAATTTAATTGCCGAATCTCCAATCCCTGTTTCAGCATAAGTCTCAGCACTGTTTCAGCATATGACTCAACACTGTTTCGGCAATGTAACAACACTGTGTTTCAGCAAAAGTTCCAGCTCTGTTTCAGCACTGTGTTTCAGCATCTGTGTTCCAACATCTGTGTTCCAGCTCTGTTTCAACACTGTGTTCCAGCTCTGTTACAACACTGTGTTTCAGCATCTGTTCCAGCTCTGTTTCAACACTGTGTTTCAGCATATGTAACAACATTGTGTTTCAGCTGTTACAGCACTATGTTTCAGCAAAAGTTCCAGCTTTGTTCCAGCATCTGTGTTCCATCACTGTGTTCCAGCTCTGTTACAACACTGTGTTTCAGCATCTGTTCCAGCTTTGTTTCAGCACTGTGTTTCAGCATCTGTGTTCCAGCATATGTGTTCCAGCATCTGTGTCCCAGCATCTGTGTTCCATCTCTGTTACAACACTGTGTTTCAGCATCTGTTCCAGCACTGAGTTTCGGCAACTGTTCCAACACTGTGTTTCAACATCTGTTCCAACACTGTGTTTCAGCACTGTGTTTCAGCGTGAGTTACAACCCTGTGTTCCAGCTTGATACAACATTGTTTCAGCATATGTACTTCTCTCCTGCACTTTGGATTCCTTTCTAGCAAATTTCAGACATTTGCAAATTCTGACAGGAGCTCTCCGGACGGTTCCTTCTCCCCAAACTCTAAGGGATTGGTTCATGATCTAGCTTTTGGAAGAGTGCAATAGGGCGGCGTGGGTTCATGGGATCTCCACATTATTCATGATTCCATTTACTGACAGCACCCCGACCTCCAATAACACGCCTTTGTTGGCTTCCTTATCAACCATTCGGTTGAGGTCCCTTAACACGTGAAAGAATTGATAGGAGTTCAGATTCCTTAAGAGGAGGCAAATTTTATCAAGGAGATTGTTGAGCTTAGTGCTTTGAGTTGTGGAATGTTTAATCATGGCCTGTATTATTATTCTGGAATCGCCTATGATTGTCAAGTCATGGGTTCTGAGTTTAATTGCCTGGTGCAGACCTTGCCAGAGAGCCAATGCCTCAGCTCTGTTATTGGACTCGGTATAGAGTCCAATANTGTGGAATGTTTAATCATGGCCTGTATTATTATTCTGGAATCGCCTATGATTGTCAAGTCATGGGTTCTGAGTTTAATTGCCTGGTGCAGACCTTGCCAGAGAGCCAATGCCTCAGCTCTGTTATTGGACTCTATACCGAGTCCAATAGCAAATTACGTTATTATGTCCTCTTTATATTATCTTCATATTTAATATGGCTTCTTCTAGTCATATTTTGCTTAGCAACATGAAAAGAAAATCAAATGGGCAAATAGGAACGATGAAGCACGTGGACTGATTGGAATGTCCAACTCTCCTTATTTAAGGTTTCACCTTCAAGGAATGGATGACCCTGATAAAGCTTGGGAAAAACTTGAATCTGTGTTTGGTAAACACAATATCATTTGAGCCTACCAGATAGAAAATTAGATAATGACTTTAAGTCCAAATGATTTGTCTTGCATTGAAGACTATTTATCTAAGTTCAAAACACTTGGAATTTTATGTGAAGAATGCAACATACAACTAGAAGAAGAGCGTTGCATATATATCATTCTTGCTAATCTTGGTAGTGCATATCTAGTGTTTGTATCTACCTTGTATGCCACTAGAGAAGCTCTAGGGATTGCTTATAAAAATCCCTCTCTTCAGTCCTTTTGTGATGCTTTCATTAGAGAGCAAGATAAGCTTGTGCAACTTGGAGTGATCAACACTACATGTACCTCCAACAAGGCCTTAATGGCCCATCAGAAAGATAAACCAAAGAATCCCAAGAAGCAATATCCTCACCAAAACAACAAGCAAAACAAGGGTCCCAAACCCACTCAGCCAACTTCTACTCCTAATGGTGACAAAGGAGAAAAATATATAAATAAGAAGACTAAGAGAGAATGCAACTTTTGTGGGAAAGATGGTCATGATGAGTCCAAATGTTTTAAGAAGATGGCAGATTTAGAAGCAGCGATGAAGAAGCACAACATCAGTATTGATTCTTCTTCTTCTTCTCATGGACATGCACTTTATACTTTTGGTTTCTCCTGCAATGTAACTTCTTCTTCGTCTTCTGATGAGTGGTTTAATGATTCTAGAGCATCTTCTCATATGGCTAAGGATAAAGATATATTTTCTACGCTAGATGAATGTAACACCAAGAAAATATTTGTTGGTGATGTAGATCTCTTAATGTTGTAGGATCTGGAACAATCCGGGTACATAATGGCCATTTCAATGATGTATTATGTGTTCCAAGTATTTCTTGTAACCTTCTATCAGTATATCAAATCACTCATTCAAGTGAAGGTAAAATCGTAGAGTTTTCACCTCACCAAGTTGTAATCAAGGATCTAAAAGATCCTCAACATGTTCTTGCAACTGGAATTGTTGATGATATTACCAGGTTGTACAAGTTTAACAACTTTGGGTCATCATATTTTCCATCAGTTTTTGTTGCTCATAGTGATGACTTGAGCAAACTTTGGCATGAGGTGCAAGTATTTCTTAATTTTCATTGATGGCTTTTCTAGATGCACTTGGGTTTACTTCTTAAACCTTAAGAGCAAAGTTTTTGACAAGTTTTTGGCCTACAAGGCCCTTGTAGAAAAAACTATCTTGACATCAAATTCAAAGGTTAAGAACAAATAATGGAGGAAAATATGTGAACAATAATTTTACAAGTTACTGCACTACACAGGGCATCCAAATGCAACACACTATTCCATATACACCACAACAAAATGGTGTTGCTGAGAGAAAGAACCACACATTAAAAGAAATGGCTAATTGTATGATCCAATCTAAGGGATTAAGTCTAAAGTATTAGGCAAAAGCCATGAACTATGCAAATTACATAGTAAATCACACTCCCACAAAGGCTATTAAAAATATAACACCAGAATAAGCATTGACTAAAATTAAACCAGATGTAAGTCACTTACGTGCATTTGGTAGTATAGCATGGGCTCACATTCTTGTTGAGAAAATAAATGTTGATATTATGGTAGCTTCGGGAGGTATTAAACGCCATGTGTAACCCTGAAAAGAATGGAATATTCCAGAAAGAAAGAAGAAACCCTAAAGCTTTGGACATAACCCTAGAAGTTAAGTCGACTAAAGAAAATAATTAATATTGAGTCTTTAGCCTCCAAAAAAAGAAGTTGGCCCATATAGTTAAGAAAGAGCAGTATAAATATATGATGCCAGAGCTCATTTTTACATACATAGCTCACAACTGCAAAAATTCAGTAAGTGCGCAAGTTTGGAGAGTAGTTGTAGTTGCAGCTACTGCAACCAATATTTTTGGTTTTAGGCTTGGACTTTCTCTTGGTTATGGTTTGGACTTTCTGCTTGGTACGCTAGCTCTGGAGAGTGGTACGCTATCTTGATTGGATTTTGAACCTAGGGTTTGCTTCCGAAATTATTCTCTTTGTCAAGGTTAAGGTGCTCAGGGGTGGCTTCGACCTATAGTTGGGTGAAAATATTGCTATATTGTCTATGGTTAAACGACCACACCTATTATTTCTAACAAAGAAAGCATTGCAGCTTAAAAGTGAGAAGTGTATATTTGTTGGTTATTTTGAATATGTCAAAGGTTACAGACTTCTTCAACCACATTGTAATAAAATTATTATTAGAAGAGATGTTAAATTTGATGAAAATCTCTTGGCTCGCAAGCCTAATTTGGCGATTGTGCCTTCTTTGGCCTGCGAGCCATCTTTGGCATTTGTGCGTTCTTTTGCTCCTATTCTAGTTTATTCTTCAGATGATGAAAGTGAGGATGAAAATCCACCTCCACCTGCTCACCTTCCTCCACATGAGTCCATTGAAACTGAACCAACACGAACACCATCATTTCTTAGATGGGTCCATTCAACACAAGAAGATGATGGTGATCTTGTCGATGATCCTTTAGATCAGTGTCAGACACGTTCATAGTTCCAACGAGTTTCTTCTCTTTTGGATCAAGTTTCAAAGATTCATGATCCAAAGACATTTCCAGAAGCTTCAGGTTATCTAGATTGGGATACAACAATGAATGAAGAGTATCATTCTTTAATGGAAAACGATACTTGGGATCTTATACCTCTTCAGAAAGGAAGAAAACTTGTCAAATGTAAATGGGTCTACAAAACTAAGTATGCATCAAATGGAAGTTTTGAAAGACACAAGGCTCAGTTAGTTGCCAACGAATTTTCCCAAGTTGAAGGAATTGACTATAATGAAACCTTTTCCCTTGTAGCAAAAATGAATTCCATCAGCCTTGTTCTTGCCCTTGTTGCCTCACATAAATGGGAGGTCCATCAGATGGATGTTAAATCTGCCTTCTTGCATCGGGATTTACAAGAAGAAATATACATGGAACAATCTCCTGGCTATGTCTAGAATGACTCTAGCCTTGTTTGTCGCCTTAAGAAGTCTCTTTATGGTCTTAAGTGAGCTCCCCGAGCTTGGTATGCCAAAATGGATAGCTTTCTTCTTGACACTAGATTTTCTAGATGTCATTATGATCCTAATGTCTATAGCAAGAAAGTAGGAAGCCATCTCATAATCCTTTTCCTTTATGTTGATGACCTTATCCTTACTGGTAGTGACTCAAAACTTTTAAACCATGTNACTAGCCTTAAGAAGAAATTTGAAATGATAGACTTAGGTTTTTTGCACTATTTTCTTGGCCTCCAAGTTTTGCAAACCAAGGAAGGAATTTTTCTTTCCAGTCTAAGTATGCTTGTGACCTTCTTCGTCGCTTTCACATGGAATATTGTAAATCAACCCCTTCTCCCTTCCAGTCTGGAGTCGAGTTTGTTGCCACCTATACTTCTCCCAAAGTTGATTCCACTTTGTACTGTCAGTTAGTTGGTATCCTCTTATACTTGACTCATACCCATCCTGATCTTTCCTTTGTTGTTGGTCTTGTTTCCTGGTATATGAAAACGCCCCATGAAAGCCATTGGAAAGCAACTAAAAGGATACTTCTGTATGTACGAGGTACAATTCAGTTCATGATACATTATAATTTAGGGGGGGATTCCTTTATTGGTTAGTTTCACTGATTTAGATTAGGCTGACGACCTTGATGATCGAAAGTCTACTGTAGGTTATGCTTTCAACCTTGGTTCAAGTGTGTTTATTTAGTATGCATTTGTAGTTAGGATATTCGATGATCATGATACATTCCTGACATAGAGTGATCCAACGTTTCATATTCTCCTCGATATTAATAGCTACATTGATCCACGACTTAACACTCGATTGGTCCATTATCTCTATTTAAAGAGAATGAAGGGTCATTTGTTTATGATTGATTGTGATAAACTCTCTTGTAAATCTCTCTATAATATTTTTCTTTTGCATTAATAAATTGCTCCAAGGGGCTACGTTGGTTGCGGTTGTGGATGTTTCCCTGTAGGGTTTTACCACGTCAAAATATAGGTGTGTTGATATTTGATCTGGTTGTGTGAGTGGTTACTAAAGGTGTTCATCCTCTATTGGAATATCTATGTTGTCGAACAAGATTGTGTTCTTTGCCCAGAGGAGGAGCTCTTACGTGGCTGGGGATTGAAGGAAGATTGGACATTAGTAGTGATTTTCCCCTTTGTCTTGCTTTGTTTTGGATTTTGGATTTTGAACTTATTTATGTCGGCAAGTAATCGCTACATCCATTGATGTCCTTTTTTGTGGAGGGATTGTCACTGGTTTCCTCATCAAATCTTGTGAAGAGATTATTGTATCTTATGGATTGTAAGTGTCATGAAAACAGACCCTCGGGGTCAAAACTACCTAAAGGTTGTGCTTATTTTTTATTTAAATGCACTAAGTGTTTTTTAGACTTCTTTCAGATGTGTCAGATTCCTTACCATTATGTCACCGATTTGAAAAGACAATGTAATAAAATGCACTAGGCTTTAGACTGCCGAAAAAATTTCGCAACAAAATATCTATCACAAACAAACATGAGTATAAGGGGATTTTATTGACAACCACACAACCAAATGTATGTATGGTTTTCCTCTTGGCTGAAAATGCCCTTTTCGTTGAGAAATTCCTTAGCTTCCTGAGTTATTCTATTAGGCTCTACCCCAACTAACATGTTTATGAACCATCTAACAAAATTATCTTGAACAATGTAAAAAATGAATTATGTTTTGCATTGCATCGGATGTTAGAATATAATTGGTTCATTCTGTATATTTACACTCTCTTTAATAGGGAGATTGTAAAAAACATTGCAATAGACAATTGCAAACACCATATATGTGGCCACAAAAAATCTTTCAGTGCTTAAGTAGTTGCTTAATTGAAAACAAAGTTCATATGATATCATCTCTACCCAATCAAACATGACATCCTTTAGAAAGGAAAAGTACAATGCATATAGTGCTAACCTGGGTATGTGTGAGGTTGACTGTCGCCCAACTACATGCACAAATAGCCATGAAAAGTCCCTGTATGGCTCTTGTAGCAAAGTTATATCAATTGTTGAAAGGTCAATCAAAATATTTACAGATGGTAGCAGAAATTCTCTTAATATATTGGAACCGCCTCCCCAAAAGGCTAGGAGCATGTCTACTTTGACAATATTAAGAGGTTTATTTGCAGAAGGAAGGCGAAGCATTTTCTTGAATAGCTTGGGAGTAAGCACGATTGGATTCTTTTATTTTGCTGTGACTTTAATCATTATTGTCATGGAATCAAACCTTCGAGCACACTAGGATACTAGTTCCTTGAAGTTGAAAACTTCAGGTAAATAACCAACATTGACAAGCCTTGTGGTCTAGAGTTTGTCGTTTTGCTTTTCTTTTGGACTCTTGTTCAAGAACCACTTGTAGGAAGCAGAACGGTGGAAATTTGTAAGGTACCAGATGTAATATAATATGTAGAAACATGAATATTCAACAAATATCAATGGAACAACAAAATATTGAGAAGAGCAACACAAAAAATAATACCTTTATTCAACGAAAGTAACGTTCACTTGCCTCTTCAAGGGGGCAACCTCCAGCAGAGCATATCTCTAATACAATAATTCTCAAGACAAGCTTTCTCATGCCTCCTACTCTTCTTTATACTAATTATATCTTCTAAATAACATTCTAAAAGAAGATCTTTCTAGAAGGAGAAGCTTCTATTAGGTCTTCTTACATTGACTTGTTCACATTCATTTAATAGGCCTTATTAACTAATGCCAATATTTATTAAATGGAAAATGTATTTAGGCCTTATTAACTAATGTCGACCTTTATTACATGGAAAATATATTATTCTATCTATGTGAGGGGTTAGGTCCCTAACATGCCCTCCCCCTTGAAAAAGAGCCTTGTACTCAAGGCTTAAGATGAGAAAACTACTACAGAATGGTAGCCAACTCCCAGGTGGCATCTTCTGGTGGAGTATCCTTCTAGTGAACAAAAACTTTATGTATGGTGCATTGATGGAGATGAACCTCTCGCTGGCCCAATACGACTTGTGGCTGCAACCAAATGGAACCTTCTTCATCCAACTCTAGTAGGTTGGTCTAGGTGTGGCATTTGGTGCCAATCACTTTCTTTAGGCACGAGAAATGAAAAACAAGATGTAGCTTGGAATGAATGGGAAAAGCTAATGGATAGGCCACTAGCCCCATGCGTTTGAGAACAATATAAGTACCATAAAATTTTGGTGCAAGTTTTTAACACTGTTGGGATTTGAGTGAAGTCTGCTTGTACGGTTAGAGACAGAGAAACAGATGGTCCCCTTCAGCAAATTGATGTTCAAAACGACCCTAATCTGTCTGTTGCTTCATGTGGTTTCGATCCATTACCAAATTTTATTTGAGAGTACGAAGAATGGTCATGAAAACGATAAGATTGCAGTCAACCTCCTGAACCTTGGAGACACCCGACATGTATGGGAGAAATGCTGGTGGATTCTATCCATAAAATTCTTCAAAAGGAGTCATGCGAGTGGCAATATGGTAAGATGTGTTGTATCACCATTCAACTAGGGGTAACCACTGAACCCACTGATGTTGTCTGTCAGATGCAAAACACCTCAAATATTTTTCCAAACACTTGTTGACCGCTTTTGTTTGGCCATCAATCTGGGGATGATAGGCTATGCTGAGATGCAATTGAGTTCCCTGGAACCTGAATAATTCTTGCCAGAAATTACTAGTAAAAGCGAGATCACAGTTAGAAACAATATAATGATTCATTCCATGGAGTTTGAAGATATTATCCATAAAGATTTGAGCCACTATGGACGTTGTGAACGGGTGTTGAAGAGCACAAAAATGAGCATATTTTGAAAGACAATCCACTACCACCATGATGCCTGACTTATTTCCTGATTTGAGTAAGCCAACAATGAAATCCATAGAAATATTCATCCAAATAGTAGGTGGAAGAGAAATCGGTTGTAGTGTACTAGGAGGTTTGACAGTCTCTCCCTTATTGCGTTGACATGTATCACATTCTGCCACAAAGGTGTGGATGTTCTATTTCATACTGTCCCAGAAGAAAGATCGTTTGACCCGTTCATAAGTTTTGGTAAAACTGGAATAGCCCACTATAGGTGAATCCTAAAACTTAGAGAGCACCTTGGATTTAAGGGTCGACTATTTTCTTAAATACACGTGACCTTTATATTGAAACTCTTCATTGTGCCAAGAGTACCCTGGAGCAACTTGGGGATCTTGTTGAAGTTTTTGGATTAGGTTGGAAATTTTGGGGTATTGCAACTATTCCTCTCAAACAACCTAAATAAATCAACAAAAATGATTGAGAATGAAAAGAGGGACCCTTCTTCTTCATATTTCCTTGAAAGAGCATCAACCACCACATTTTATTTTCCCTTCTTGTAAACAATCTCATAATCATATTTAAACATCTTGGTGACATATTTGTTAGAATATAATGGATGTGCTCATTTTACCATTGACAATATCACTATTGTCACCCAACCATAGGCCGAAGCCACCCTCCGAGCACCTTAACCTTGACAGAGAATCACTTTGGAAGCAAACCCTAAGGTAGATAGCCAAACAAAGGGTAGCACTCCATTCCCCAAGGATAGCGCACCAACAAGAGCTGATCAGATAGTCCAAACCCTAACCAAGAGATAGTCCAAGCCAAACATGATCTGCTAGCTGCAGCAGCTGCAATGGCAGCTCTCCTCCAAACCTACCCACAAAACTGGGCACTGCAGTGCGCACAAGTGCTACTCTGCAATTTTGAGACTGCCTACCAGAATGAAGACTGGCCTCCTATATTTATAGTAATTCTGGCTAACTGCTTGGGCCGACTTCTCATTCTGGGTATCTGTCTGTTTAGTATATATTATTTCTTCTGGCCAACTTCTTCTCTTGGAGGCTAAAAACCTAATACAAGTTATCTTCTTGAGCTGACATGTCTTCTAGGGTTATTAGCCAGCTCATTAGGGTTTCTTCTTGCTTCCCGAAGTATTCTTATTCTCGTCAGGTTTACACATGGAGGTAAATACCTCCCGCAGATACCATAATATCAACACTCCCTTCTAGCTAGGGAGGTATTATAGGTAATGGTCTTGAGCACAAAACATACCATTCACGTGGTAGCATCAACATAGTTGTATAGACTATCTCATGACTAGATCATGAGCACCATCATCACCATCAATTTCATCAGCTGCACCATCTCTCAGAACCTGAGTAATCAGATATGATTCTCACTCC
>SNQJ01S0015939.1:141514-152917 GCA_010110895.2 Picea sitchensis | reverse complement strand
TATATATATATATATATATATAAGAGACAAAGGGTTATAATTACAATGAAAGGGCGCAAATAAGGGTTATAGCCGACCTACTAGAAATGTAATAATTCAATATCTAGGGGATAATAATGGGTTTTATACATATCATGGGGCTTTGTCTAGGGATTAACATGCATGCCCCCTTAGAAAAAGTGGTGTACTCAACACTTGTCTAACCACGAATGCTTTTGTATGAATAAATCATGTTCCCATGTCGCCTCTTTCACAAGTAGGTTCTTTCATTGGACGAGGTATTATGTAATTGCTCGATTTCTCAGCTACTTAATTCTCATTTCAAGGATTGTTTCTGGATCTAGTTTGATTTTCCCTTCTTCATTGAGATCTAGTAAAATTGTTTGGACTGGGATCTTGTTTTCGATGACCTTATTTAATAAAGAAACATCGAATATTGGATGTACACTTGAAGATGGAGGAAAATCCAATTCGTAAGCCATACTTCCAATCCTTTACAAAACCTTATAGGGGCCATAATATTTGGGTGCTAGTTTATTGTCCTTCTTTTTTTTCTTTAGGGACATTTGTTTGTATTGTTGTATCCTTATAAATACCCAATCCCCCACCTCAAATTACCTCCCTATGATGTTGAGATGCTTGTTGTTTCATCCTATTTTGTGTCATAACCAAGTTGTCCTTCAACAATTCTAGGACCTCTTTTTGGTTCCCTACGTGGTCCTCCACTGCTTGAAACTTTGTATTCCCTTTCAAGGGTGATGTGATGGATGGAGGATGATATCCCTAAAGTTCCATAAATGGGGACATTTTTTATGAAGTATGGAAGGGTTTTTTTTACCACTACTCCGCTAAGGGAAACCACTTGACCCATTGTGTTTTTTTATCGGATGCAAAGAAACGGAGATACCCTTCTATAAATTTATTCACAATCTCAGTTTTCCCATCATATTGAGCATGGTAAGATGAACTATAATCCAATTGAGTACCAAAACAAGAAAATAATTCAGTCCAAAAAATGCTCATGAAACTTGGGCCTCTATCAGTTAGAATAATCTTGGGGACTCCATGTAGTTTTTGAACAGTTTCCATGAATGTTGTTTCTACTATGCTTTCTTTATGTTAGGATATTTATACACTTAGGATTTAATTAATATATACTTGGTATAATGTGTCATTAGGTAAAAGTGTGTTTCTTTAGTATGCATTTGTAGTTAGGAAATCTGACGGTCACGATATGTTCCTGACATAGAGTGCTCTGATGGTTCATATTCTCCTTAATCTTAATGACAATTGATCAGTGGCTTAATACCTGATTGGTCCATGATATATATTTAAAGATCATGTAGGTTCATTTTCCGATGATCGATTGTGAGAAACTCTCTTGTAAAATATCTCTGTAATATTTTATTTTGTATTAATAGACTACTCCAAGTGGTCGCGTTGGTTGGGGCCGTGGATATTTCCCCGTAGGGGTTTCACCACATCAAAACATCAGTGTGTTGATCTTTGATTAGTTTGTGTGAGTGGTTACTGAAGGTGTTCTTCCTCTTTTGGAATACCTATGTTGTCGAACATGGTATTAGAGCATGTTTGAAGACTCGCTCCTGTTGTAGATCGAGATCGCGAAGCCGAGTTGCCTCATCTCCATTTTATGTCATTTCTGTAAATTTGTGGTCTTACAAGATTGTTCTATTGCACCTGGAGTGCCTGTTTTAGTTAGGAACTCTTTTCTTTTCACTCAAAAATGTTTTCATTTTCCCAAGATACGACCATTTTAGTCACATCCGGAGGTATAAAGCATGGATACGCATTTTTTTAATTTTTGAAGAGTATTATTTTGGTTTCATATTATTTTTTTCCAGGTTGCTACTCTTTTATATATTCATATTCTCTTTTCCCCGTGCCCTGTGTGATCTAGGAAAATCAGAAACAAATATGAAAAGGTGCATCTTCCGGGTAAGCTAACCGAAATCTAACCCTTGTTGTCATCGAGAAGAGAAAACAATTTCTTATGTGAAAAGAGTTTTTTTTTAGCACGCTCTCCAACGACGTCAATAATAAAAACAATCCAATCCACTTGATAAACAATACAATATGTTTTTCTACACCATTTGGTTAAAATTTTCCTTATTAAGTAAGAGGTCTTGAGTTCAAGTCTCTCTTTTTGTTACTTTTTTGAAAGCGTTCATGCTCAAATTGTAAAGTGTATTTCACTTCAAGTATAAAAGTGAATTACTATAAGTAGCTTTAATTATTTTGCATGAAAATGTTATTTTATAAAGTAACTTCATTGTAAAAGGGATCCCCAATTCTCTTTAGAAAAGTGGGTCACTTCATAAAGAAACTTACACCACCACATGGTCCTTTGGTTACCGGTTATGCCTTTTTTTTAAAAGGGCATAACTTTCACATCTGAAGTCTGTTTTTAGTGTCGTTTTTTTTTAAACCACATAATTGTTCGATATATTTCCATCCATATCATTAGTTTCAGTTTTTAAATCCATATTATCTACATATTTAATATGGATTCTTCCAGTAATCATTTTCTTACTAGCACCAACTACTTCCAATGGAAATCTCATATGGAGGATTTATTAAGAAGTAAAGGCTTGCACCAGATTACCTTGGGAAAGGAAAAAGAACCCAATGATGATGATAAGAAATTCAAATGGGATAATAGGAGTGATGAATTACGTGGACTAATAGGAATGCCCATCTCTCATGATTTAAGATTCCACCTTAAAGAAATTGATGACCCTGATGAAGCTTGGGAAAAGATTGAATCTTTTTTTGGTAAACTCAATATTATTCGAGCACAATAGTTAGAAAATCAAGTACTGAACTTAAGTACAAATGATTTTTGTTGCCTTGGAGACTATCTATCTAATTTTACAACACTCAAAATTTTATGTGAAGAATGTGAGATAAAAATGGAGGAAGAGCGTTGCATCTATCTTTTTCTTTCTAAGCTAGGTAGTGCATATTTTGTGTTTGTATCTACCTTTTATTCCATGAGAGAGGCTCTAGATAAATCTTATCAAAAACCCACTCTTGAGTCCTTTTGTGTTTCTTTGACTAGAGAGGACTATAAGCTTGTACCACTTGGAGTGATCATCACTACAGGTACCTCCAACAAAGCCTTAGTTTCCCAGCAGAAAGATAAACCCAAGTATCCCAAGAAGCAACACCCACTCTACAAAAACAAGCAACATAAGGGTCCCAAACCCTCTTAGACAACTTCAGATCCTAATGGCGATAGAGGAGAAAAATATAAAAATAAGAAGATTGATAGACATTGCAACTTTTGTGATAAAGATGGTCATGGTGAGTCCAAATGTTTTAAGAAGATGGCAGCTTTAGAAGTAGCGATGAAGAAGCACAACATCAATATTGATTCTACTTATTCTTCTTCTTCTCATGGACATGAACTTTCTTCTTTTTGTTTCTCCTTCAATACAACTTCTACTTCCTCTTCTGATGAGTGGATTATTGATTCTGGAGCATCTTATCATCCGGCTAAGGATAAAGACATATTTCCTTCTCTAAATGAATGTAACACCAAGAAAATATTTTTTGGTGATGATAGATCTCTTAGTGTTGTAGGATCTAGAACAGTTCAAGTACATAATGGTCATTTCAATGATGTATTATGTGTTCCAAGTCTTTTTTGTAACCTTCTACCAGTATATCAAATCACTCATTCATGTGAAGGTAAAATCGTAGGGTTTTCACCTTACCAAGTTGTAATCAAGGATATAAAAGATCCTTATCATGTTCTTGCAAATGGAATTGTTGATGATATTACCAGGTTGTACAAATTTGACAACTTTGGGTCAACATACTTTTCATCAGTTTTTGTTTCTCATAGTGATGACTTGAGAAAACTTTGGCATGAGTGATTTGATCATCTAAACTATCGCTCATTGCATCAACTATGTAATAAACAGATGGTGACTTGTCTTCCTTCCGTTTCATGTAGAGATGGTGTTTGTGTCGGTTGTGTTCTCGAAAAACATCATCAATATACTTTTGACAAACGTTCCTCTTGGCACGCCTTGAGCCTTTTGCATCTTTTTCACAGTGATTTGTGTGGTCCACTTTCTTCTCCTTATTTTTCTAGGTGCAAGTATTTTTTAACTTTCATTGATGATTTTTCCAGACGTACTTGGTTTTACTTATTAAAACCTAAGAGTGAAGTTTTTGACAAGTTTTTGGCCTACAAGGTCCTTGTAGAAAAGCAATATGGACATCAAATTCAAAAGTTAAGAATAGATAATGGAGGCGAATATTTGAAAAATAATTTTACAAGTTAATGCACTACACGTGGCATCCAAATGCAACACATTGTTCCATATACACTACAACAAAATGGTGTTTCTGAGAGAAAGAACCACAGATTAAAAGAAATGGCTAATTATGTGATCCAATCTAAGGGATTAAGTCTAAAGTATTGGGTGGAAGCAATCAACTATTCAAATTACATAGTAAATTGCACTCCCACAAAGGCTCTTAAAAATATAACACAGGAAGAAGCTTGGAATAAAATTAAACTAGATGTAAGTCACTTACGTGTATTTGGAAGTATAGCATGGGCTCACATTCCTGATGAGAAAATGAAAGCATTGCAACCTAAAAGTGAGAAGTGTATATTTGTTTGTTATTTTGAAGATGAAAAAGGTTATAGACTTCTTCAACCACATTGTAATGAAATTATTATTAGAAGAGATGTTAAATTTGATGAAAATGTCTTGGCCTGCGAGCCTAATTTAGTGAGTGTGCCTTCTTCGAAATTTGTTCCTATTCTGGTTTCTTCTTTAGATGATGACAATGAGGATGAAAATACACCTCCTCCTACTCACCTTCCTCTAGATGAGTCCTTTGAACCTAAACCAGCACCAGTTCCACCACTTCCTAGATGGGTCCGTTCAACACGATAAGCAGTTGGTGGTCTTGTCAGTGATCCTTCATATCATTGTCAAACACGTTCATAGTTCCACTGAGCCTCTTCTCTTTTGGCTCAAGTTTCCGAGACTCATTATCTAGAGACATTTGCAGAAGCTTTAGGTCATCCAGATTGAGATACAACAATGAATGAAGCGTATCATTCTTTAATGGAAAATGATACTTGGGATCTTGTACCTCTTCCAAATGGAAGAAAACTTGTCATATGTAAATGGGTCTACAAAACTAAGTATCCATCAGATGGAAGTTTTGAAAGACACAAATCTTAGTTAGTTGCCAAAGGGTTTTCCCAAGTTGAAGGAATTGACTATAATGAAACATTTTCCCCTGTATCCAAAATGAATTCCATCCACCTTGTTCTTTTCCTTTCTACCTCACATAAATCGGAGGTCCATCCGATGGTGTTGGCAGCCAATACATTTTTTTCTATTGCCCTAAAAGCTGCCTACACCTATGTCTCCTGAACTTCAAATTTCCATCGCATTTTGCAAATAGACGATATTTTCATTTCATGCGACACTTGCAAATTGGTCGATTTAGTTTTCACGACTGAAAGCGTGAATACTCCTCTATCGTTATTTGAACTGTCATAGTTTTTATCGATATTTTGAGTCGCACTTTATCTTTGGTTTATCATGTGGCTGAAAAGATTTCCTATTCTTACTTTGATTGCGCAACTTGACTTTTATTTGATTGATAAGGCATTGAGCATGCAAAATTTATGGGTTATACTTGATTATATAGGGGTCATGGTTGATTTTGGTTTTTATATGATGTGATCCTTATTATTATAGGCTCTTGGCTTATCGATTTTACCTCTTGTCACAATGTTTTATAAACTTTGATTACACATTATGCAACAAGCGCGTGGGTAACATATGAGTTTGATTTCATGTTGAATGGAATTAGTTTGAAGTTATGCAATGGCGCGATTGGATAAACATTTAAACTTTGGTTTTGATTTCGTATTGACCATTCATGATTTCAAACGATACGTTGGCATTTTGGTATACCATCCACCGTTCAGTGTTTGGGTTGGCCGATTAATATGGTTTGAACGATGTCATGATTGATTGAACAGCGTTGTACTGTGCCATTACTTTGCTGCATGGCGGTGATAATCCCACCACCCTCGCACGTGCACATTAATTTGCCTCCCCTTTGAGCGCTCGTAGCTGTTAGCCCAAACAATTTTGCTCCTGTGTGTTGTTGTTTCTCCAAACCCTACCATGCACCCGCACCATGGCTCCAGTCGTAAGGGCTGAACCCAATGGTTGCCAAGCTTTGTTGATGTTCGACGGTGCTTACAGTGACCTTGAGGAATTCGGATGGCTCCCATTCATACAAAAGGTTGATGGCTTTAACCCTTGTGTGGCTCAGAAATTCGCGTTAACCTTTGATGGCTGTCGAGCCAAGGTTGGGGATGTGCAGTTGGAAATTGATGAGCAATTTCTCAGTTTAGCTACTGGTCTGCCTGCTACTGGACAGAAATGGTCAAAAAATTGCAAAGTGGAAGATGTCCCGTGGACATTGCTCTTCCAGTCATGAAGGGTGAGCTCCTGTGACAAAGGTTTTCCCGCGAATATGCTCAAGCAACGTTGGCACGACTTGCTGATGATAACCAAGCAATTTATTACCTGCGAGGGTAGGTATGGTTTCATTTTCTTGTACCACCTCTGGCTTCTTATGGTTTTCATGGGATATGAGCTTAATCTGCCTTATTACTTTCATAGGATTCTGTTCAAAATGTCTAAAAGATACAAACGGAACCAGGCCGATAATAGCCTTTTTCACTTTGGGTTAATTAAAATGCTTGTGGTTTGTCATTTGAGGTTACACCGAGACTGTTGGAATGATTTTCTTATTCGCAATAATTTTGAGGACTCAAGCCCACCACAGGTTGATAAACCTGTGGTGAGCGAGAGCAAGTCAGTAGCCCCTGTTCCTTACAGTGCTCTGTTACCTAAACCCCTACCCGAATCACCTAGTGACCTACCCAATTCTGTCGCCGAGGATGTGGAAAATGTTAAACCCGTGGCTAAAAGGCCTAAGGACAAACCTACTGTGAATTCTAAAGGTAAGAAGAACGCCCGATTAATCTCTCGCATGGCAAGAAACAAACCGAGATCTCCTGTCAACCCTGACCCTATCATGGTGAGTGAAGATTCTGACTCAGAGGTGGAACGCTACCTGGCAAGTGAGTATCCCTATTCTGAAGGTCTGTGTAACAAACCCTCATACGATTTTGTCAAAAACCTACCACCTTGCTTGCAAAGTGATCCTAATTATCCAGGCATCAAAATGCCTTGTGAAACCCCCGTTGACTCGTCAAAACCCCCTCCTTCTCTATCTCAATCAGTTGCTCCACCATGTGATCAGTGTGGCTCATGGTTAGAAAGGTATTACCTTGATGTGCCAATGCTATAGTCCAGAATTCATGCTCTGGAGGATCAAGTTGAAACGCTCACCAATCAAAAGACTAAACCGAAATCCATTGAAAAGAAACAACATACAACAGGTTCGATTCTGTTTAAAAACGTGGAGTCCGCTACAGCGGTCGTCAATTCAAAATTGGCATAACTCAAGCAGTCTCACTGGTATGATTATCACTTGTTTATATGCCAAACTCATAAGCTCTATTTACAGCGTGGATTTTTTTTGACACATAAGCATGCGTTATTGTATATAATTTTGTTTTGATTAATTGAATTTCGTTTCCCGAATTAGCTTTGATAGGATTTGGCTTTGATTCGGTTGATCGTATTATGGATTTGATTGTTTTAATTTGGTTTCAATTGAATACTCTGTTGCTTATTGAAGTTGTTAATATCTTTTCTAAACACAGGCTGTTTCTGGTATTTCAATTTCAAACACAGTCAATGTTTCGATTCGAAATTATTTTTTGATTAATTGAATTTCGTTTTCCGAATTAGCTTTGATAGGATTCAACTTTGATTCGATTGATCATGTTATAGATTTGATTGTTTTAATTTGGTTTCAATTTAATACTCTGTTGCTTATTGAAGCCAGTTGGTCCTTTCCTTCTAAACACGTGTCGCTTCGCATTTCAATTTCAAACACAGTCAATTTTTCGATTCGAAATTGGTTATAGTTTGTATGATGTGGTTGGCAATAATGGTTAGCTATTAAGAATTTATTCCACGTCTTTTGACCAATTCGAATACCATTCCTGTTAATACATAACCAAACTGGGTAAATATATATGAGTCATAATCATATACCTAACTAATTGATTCACATTGTTTGACCGTGTTATCAGCTTGGTTCATATTGCAACAAATATATTGTTTAAATTTGATGTGGGAACGAAAATGATTATGCCCAGGATTACGATGTGTTTCTATTTTTAACTCAATTACGATTTATTTGATTGTTGCCCAGTTTATCGTTATCACTGTTGTTGATGGTTACGATCATTATGTGATCTTGTCTGTTGACTATGTAAACGCTCAACGGTTGTAATCTATGGCAAATTTTGATGAATGCTTATTTGGAAATAATCGTAATAGTCTTTCCATATTGGTATTTGATTAAAACAATATGAACCTTATACACATTGTTACAGCCGTAGAAAATCAATTTTGATTGTGTTCAATTTTGATTGTGTTCAATTATGATTGTATCGATTATGATTGTGTTGGATTAAATTGTATCTCATACGATATGATTCACCATTGATTTAATTTGATATGAAATAGTCCTGTTATGGTTTGACCATATTTTATGGCGATTAAAAAAACAGAGCATTTTTAACCTGTCTCGTTTGAATCACTTTTCGATTTGGTTTAAATTTGAATGGTAAACTCATTGGAATTATAGTGATTCGTTTTGGATATTTATTAAAAGAAAATTAAATTGGATTTGATTCTTTTGAAAAGATTTCATTTGATTTCTATCTGGTCCTGTATGCTATTTTAGACTAGCTACAAAATCAGATGATTCTGTAGCTAAGTCTGTAGGATCAATTTTTTATTATTTTGTTGATGAAATGTCTTTCTAATTGGTTATTTTTGGTCTATTGCAGATCATTCGAAATGGCAGTGGCTTTGTTGAGCAGTTAGGGGATATTTCAAAGATTTCACTTGCATTTTGATTTCCTAGTTTAGTAGATTTTGGGATATTTCCCAGATTATGTAAAACATTTTGATATTATCCACGGGGAGGTTTTACCCTGTGGAGAGACTTATATATACTTATGATTTTTGTAATAATGATATCCTCATTCGTGGGAGAACAAGGATAATGGATTTCTAATACAGACTGAAGCAGAATTTGGTGTTTTGTCACAACTTTAGCTTCTCATTTTATCAACATTTTGTTTCATGTTGTATATATCAATTTGTTTATGGTTTATGACTACTTTAGCTATCTAAATCATGTGAAAATGATATAATTTTAATCACTGTAATCCATATCTGGTTTCTTCTAATTGTATAAAAGATATAACAATTGCTTAGTTCAGTTTGTGAATGACAGGTTTATCTTCTTCATGAGTTGAATTATTTAATATAAGTTTTTGCATAACAGGTTTCCCTTATTGCAGAAATTTATAATCATAAGATTGTTATGATTTTTTATGTCTTGTTTGTCCTGTTAACAATTCAAAGAGCAGCACAGCTAATCGTTTATGAAAATCTTTTGGGTTAACCGGTGCGAGTTTCCTTCCTCCGACCAGCTTCGAAGTCATCATACACAGGACAAATTAGGAGCACTTCCAAGTCAGTTAGTCGCTTGTTTGTTTACTGTTTTTATTAGTTTAGATAGAATTAGTATATTAGATTGTTTAATTTCAGTAAATATATTAGATTATTTAATTTCAGTAAGTTTTATTTATTTTTCATAAAATATAAAAGCCAAAAAGATTCCCGGCTGTCTTAGGGCAGAAAACACATGAGTTTTGCAGGTTTTAATTAAATCTGTAGACTGTTTATAGTGTACATTTGTGAATAAGTAATATTGTTGCTGGTAATTAGATAGTTGATTTGAGTTATTATAATAGAAATCAGTAGATTGTATATAATAGTTAGAATAGTTTATATTTAGTTTTAGTTTAATTTAGTATTTTGTTTTAATTAGATTAGTGAGTTAGTTTTAGTTTGTTTTTAGTTAATTTTAGTTTGTTTTATTAGTTTTATTTAGTTTTAGTTTGTTTTATTTGTTTTTAGATTAGTTAGTTTAGATTAGTTTTCTCTTTGGTTTTCTTAAAAGACCTTAGAGCGGCCAACAAAGCCGTTAAACTCGTCAGGGTGGTCCATTCCAAACGGCTTGGGTTATTTAGACAACCCCGGACCGGTTCCACTCTCCCATTTGACGGACGGTCAATTTCGCCCGTCAACAAATGGTGCTAGAAGGAGGGCCTGAACTTAATTAATGGCATGAGGTGATCGCAAGACTCCTCCCCCACGTAATCACACACCTATAGTGACTATAAGTCGTTCACAAGATAATATCCCCCCTCAAACAACAACTACTTCAACCGAAGATCCGCAGATCACAGTTGAGCCACCAACCCCTAATCCTACAGGTGGTGATTTCCAAGAGATCGTTCATCAATCTCTTATTAAAACACACAGTGCCTTAGCCAGTCTTAGGCAACCAAACTGCCCGTGGGGTCAAACTTTAGACTTCTCTGATATCAGAGAACAGTTAGGTGACATTGACTTTACTGTGAATCCTACAGATCCAAACACAAATCCTACTGCAGGAGGATCTGGGATACCTCCTTCACCACCTCCCTCATATCCTTCCTCTTCTGGAGGAGATTCCTCTTCTGACGAAGGAAATCCACCTTCTCAACCTTCCACACCCAATTCCCCTATGGAAAATTAGAACAACCCTTCTAGACCCTGGTTGGATCAGGATGCTGTAGCTGTACCTGGAACCCAACACCCTTTACCCAAGCACCCAGAGAAATGGCTTCCTAAGTTTGATCCTGATTCAAAACAGATAGCCAAAGATCATATCAAAAAATTTATGTTAGCCATCAGGCTCCGTAATGTTGAACATGAAGACGTTGTCTGTAGGTTGTTCCCTTACACCTTTGAGGGTAATTCATCCACTTGGTACTTTGCCCAACAGCCCCATACCATAGTGTCTTGGGAAAAGTTTGTGTCATTCTTTTTGGAAAAATTCAGAGATGGAAAACCTCCGGAAGTCTTGGTCATGGATCTTTCAAGCTTAAAAATGAACTCAAAAGAAAAAGTTAAAGATTTTAATCAAAGATTCCTAACGCTTAAAAATCGAATCCCTGCAGATTTTATGCCTGCTGAGAATCTTATAATAGCTTACTACACTAAATCTCTACATCAAAGTATATCTATTTGGGTTAAACGTTCTAAAAAGGCCACATTGTTAGAAGCCTTCGAAGAGGCTACTCAGATTGAAAAAGACATACTTAGTCTTAAGGACTCTTCTAGCAAC
>SNQJ01S0015939.1:130584-141504 GCA_010110895.2 Picea sitchensis | reverse complement strand
GGCTTAATCAATCACTCTGTAGTAGTCTACTTAGATGATGTGACCGTTTATTCTAAAAACAAAGACGATCATCTAGCTCACTTACGAGCCGTTCTGCTACGATGTCGTAAATACGACATCTCCTTGAACCCCAAGAAGTCCATATTTGCAGTAGAATAGGGTAAATTACTAGTATTCATTGTGTCTAGTGATGGAAGGATTATTGACCCCGAAAGGACCCAAGTCATCGCTAAACTTCCCCCACCTACCTCCAAAAAATCCATGCAGTCTTTCCTAGGCCAGATTAATTTCGTTAGAATATTTGTCCCCAGTTTATCCGAAATGGTCAGGCCTCTCCAGAACCTGATTAAGAAAGACACCCAATATCACTGGGAACCTACAGAAAACCAAGCTTTCAATGCTATAAAGAAGGCCATCATAGATGCTCCGTCTCTCATGAGCCCTGATTTCTCTCAAGACTTTACACTCTATACTTTTGCCTCTGATCGTTCCTATGCCACAGTCCTAACTCAGAAGAACTCCGAGAACAACGAAGTACCCATCACCTTTATGAGATCTTCTTTCAAAGGTGTTGAACTTAACTACCCAGCGGTCGATCGACAAGCCTACGCTGTTTTCAAAGTAGTTAAGCATTTCCGGTCCTATCTTTTGAAGTCAAGGACGAAGGTCATTGTCCCCTACCCTGTCGTAAGGAACTTGTTAGTGCAAAAGGAGTTAGGAGAGAAAAGAGCCAACTGGGTCACCTCCTTGCAGGAGTACGACTTCGAAATCACTCCAGCACAGATCGTGAGAGGCCAAGGGTTGTGTAAGTTGGTAGTTGATTCAGAAACCGAACAACAAGAAGATATTGATACGTCAAACCTAGAACAACGCGATCAGAGTTTGATTTGTTGTGCACAAAACCTCATAATTCCTTGGTACGACGATATTAGATTTTGTCTTGAACATGGATCAGCACCCCGCCACCTTGACCCTGCCAAAAGAAGAGCGTTGAGACTAAAGTCCGCCTCCTTTCATCTAATTAATGGTATATTGTTTCGTCAGAATTTCGACGGTGTACTGATGCGTTGTCTTGAAAAAGACAAAGCAGAAAGAGTCTTGCTCGAGTTGCATGCAGGAGAAGCTGGTGGTCACTTCGGTGGCAACACCACTGCTCCTAAGGTTTTAAGAGCCGGTTATTACTGGCCGACACTTTTTATAGACGCCCATGCCTTGTGCCGTAAATGTATCATTTGTCAGAAAGCATCAGGGCAATTGCAAAAACCAGCCTTCCCCTTGCAACCCATCACAATCGATTCTCCTTTCCAGCAATGGGGCCTCGATATCATTGGTCCTATTAACCCTCCATCCTCACAAAAGCACAAGTATATTGTGACAGCCACTGATTACTTTACTCGATGGTCTGAAGCCGTCGCGCTAAGAAATGTTAACACAAGTCAGGTGATCGCTTTTCTAAACTCGAATATCATTACTCGTTTTGGTATCCCTGATTGTTTAGTCTTTGATAACACTTCATACCTTTCTTCTCTTGAGATGAGTGAGTTCGCCTTAGAGAAAGGAATAAAACTGAAGTATTCTGCTAGTTACTACCCCTAGGGTAATGGCCTAACAGAATCGACAAACAAGAACTTGATCAAAATTATCAAGAGAACCGTGGCTGAAAATCACAAGAACTGGCACAATGCACTGCTTAATGCACTATGGGATGATAGGGTAACACCCAAAGACGCTATAGGTAACTCCCCCTTTTTTCTCGTTTATGGCAGAGAAGCCATTCTGCCACCTCACATTCTTCTTCCTTCTCTTCAATTATCACAAAAAGTTCAAGAAGAAGATTGTCCCCCTTTAGAAAGCTGTATTAATCCTTTGATGAAGTTAGAAGAAGTAAGAATCCAAGATAAGCGTAAGTTAAACCAACATCAACAACTGATTAAAAGCTGGTTCGATTCTAATTCTGCCTCTGATAGGAATTTTGAAGTAGGCGGTCTCGTCTTAAAGTGGGACAAACCACACGAAGGAAAGGGTGAGCACACCAAGTTTCAAAATTTGTGTCTTGGGCCATTTTTGATTGTTGAAAAGTTGGGTCCTAGTTCCTTTCGATTGCAGAATCTTGAAGGGAAGCTTGACACCTATCCGGTGAATGGCCAAGCCCTGAAAAGATACTTTTCTTGATTACTACCCTTGTATATTATGTAAATATTTCCTTTTGTTTTTATTTTTCCTTTCCTTTTATTTTTGGTTTTGATTGGATTGATCAGTTTTTTGTGTGTTTTGAAACATATGCATGCCTGTGCACTGAGCTATTCAGATAAAGACCATAGGAAAATTTCTTCGCTGAAATAACTTCTGAAAGATTGTACAGACATCAGTGATATAATTCTGAAACTCATATTTATGTTGGAAAATTTTGTTGTTTGAAAGAAGTTTACTAATTTCAATCTTTGAGCAAAGTTTGTCATGATCATCTATAATCTTTTTACGCTGTCCCATTTCCGTAGAGGAATGACTCAAAAGGATGTCTCCCTGTCATAGTAAGTTGTTTTGTAAATAAAACATTTCTGGAGCTGAATAAAGGACAGTGTCAAAACATTCTGATGAGGTCTAATATATATATATATATATATATATATATATATATGATGAAATATCAAGATTTTATCAGCGTCACCCCGCTCAGCTATCCATAAAAGAAAAAAATAAAATAAGAGTTGTGGGAAGTGTTTGTAAACCCGCTGGGATACTGAACAGGTCTGCTGGAAGTGGGTAAATGCAAGCATGGCACCAAGACAACTTCATCGGGGTACTGAACAGGCCTGTTGGTAGCGAAGCAATGTCGGGTACACGAAAATCTGTAAAACATTATAAGAAACCTCTTTAAAAGTCCTTTACTCTGATCTAGAGCTTCTTGACAGGATACAGATGTCTGAGTGGATTAAATGGAAACCATGTCGAGGCTATGGATGCCTGCTGGAAGCAGTGGCCATGCCAATAGTATTGAATATTTTATCATAAAAATCGTGACTTGTTGATCTTAAGACTGTTATTAGATTTCATCTTTTAAAACATCGCTGGAAAAGATGGTAAATGATGATGTTTGTACGATTTTCTGGTTGTTGTTTTTGAGTTGAATTTTTCTCTGTTGTCCTAATATGAATTCTTTTCTATTGACAGAGATAACTGCTTCTCCCAGTGTGTCGCCATTGTTGGCAGCCAATACAATTTTTTCTATTGCCCTAAAAGATGCCTACACCTATGTCTCCTGAACTTCAAATTTCCATCGCATTTTGCAAATAGACGATATTTTCATTTCATGCGACACTTGTAAATTGGTCGATTTAGTTTTCACGACTAAAAGCGTGAAGACTCCTCTATCATTATTTGAACTATCATAGTTTTTATCGATATTTTGAGTCGCACTTTATCTTTGGTTTATCATGTGGCTGAAAAGATTGCCTATTCTTACTTTGATTGCGCAACTTGACTTTTATTTGATTGATAAGGCATTGAGCATGCAAAATTTATGGGTTATACTTGATTATATAGGGGTCATGGTTGATTTTGGTTTTTATATGATGTGATCCTTATTATTATAGGCTCTTGGCTTATCGATTTTACCTCTTGTCACAATGTTTTATAAACTTTGATTACACATTATGCAACAAGCGCGTGGGTAACATATGAGTTTGATTTCATGTTGAATGGAATTAGTTTGAAGTTATGCAATGGCGCGATTGGGTAAACATTTAAACTTTGGTTTTGATTTCGTATTGAACATTCATGATTTCAAACGATACATTGGCATTTTGGTATACCATCCACCGTTTAGTGTTTGGGTTGGCCGATTAATATGGTTTGAACGATGTCATGATTGATTGAACAACGTTGTACTATGCCATTACTTTGCTGCATGGCGGTGATAATCCCACCACCCTCGCACGCGCACATTAATTTGCCTCCCTTTTGAGAGCTCGTAGCTGTTAGCCCAAACGATTTTTATCCTGTGTGTTGTTGTTTCTCCAAACCCTACCATGCACCCACACCATGGCTCCAGTCGTAAGGGCTGAACCCAATGGTTGCCAAGATTTGTTGATGTTCGACGGTGCTTACAGTGACCTTGAGGAATTGAGATGGCTCCCGTTCATACGAAATTTTGATGGCTTTAACCCTTGTGTGGCTCGGCAATTCACGTTAACCTTTGATGGTTGCCGAGCCAAGGTTGGGGATGTGTAGTTGGAAATTGATGAGCAATTTCTCAGTTTAGCTACCGGTCTGCCTGCTACTGGACAGAAATGGTCAAAACATTGCAAAGTGGAAGATGTCTTGTGGACATTTCTCTTCCAGTCACGAAGGGTAAGCTCCTGTGACAAAGGTTTTCCCGCGAATATGATCAAGCAACGTTGGCACGACTTGCTGATGATAACCAAGTAGTTTATTACCTGCGAGGGTAGGTATGGTTTCGTTTTCTTGTACCACCTCCGGCTTCTTATGGTTTTCATGGGCTATGAGCTTAATCTGCCTTATTACTTGCATAGGAGTCTGTTCAAAATTTCTAAAAGATACAAACGGAACCAGGTCGATAACAACCTTTTTCACTTTGGGTTAATTAAAATGCTTGTGGTTTGTCATTTGAGGTTACACCGAGACTGTTGGAATGATTTTCTTATTCGCAATAATTTTTAGTACTCAAGCCCACCACAGGTTGATAAACCTGTGGTGAGCAAGAGAAAGTCAGTACCCCCTGTGCCTTACAGTTCTCTGTTACCTAAACCCCTACCCGAGTCACCTAGTGACCTACCCAATTCTGTCGCCGAGGATGTGGAAAATGTTAAACCCGTGGCTAAAAGGCCTAAGGCCAAACCTACTGTGAATTCTAAAGGTAAGAAGAACACCTGATTAATCTCTCGCATGGCAAGAAACAAACCGAGATATCCTGTCAAACCTGACCCTATCATGGTGAGTGAAGATTCTGACTCGGAGGTGGAACGCTACCTGGCAAGTGAGTATCCCTATTCTGAAGGTCTGTGTAACAAACCCTCATACGATTTTGTCAAAAACCTACCACCTTGATTGCAAAGTGATCCTAATTATCCAGGCATCACAATGCCTTGTGAAACCCCCATTGACTCGTCAAAACCCCCTCCTGCTCTATCTCAATCAGCCGCTCCACCATGTGATCAGTGTGGCTCATGGTTAGAAAGGCATTACCTTGATGTGCCAATGCTACAATCCAGAATTCATGCTCTGGAGGATCAAGTTGCAACGCTCACCAATCAAAAGACTAAACCGATAGCCATTGATAAGAAACAACGTACAACAGGTTCGATTCTGTTTAAAAACATGGAGTCGGCTACATCGATCGTCAATTCAAAATTGGTATAGCTCGAGCAGTCTCACTGGTATGATTATCACCTGTTTATATGCCAAACTCATAAGCTATGTTTACAACGTGGATTTGTTTTGACACATAAGCATGCGTTATTGTATATAATTTTGTTTTGATTAATTGAATTCCGTTTCCCGAATTAGCTTTGATAGGATTTGGCTTTGATTCGGTTGATCGTATTATGGATTTGATTGTTTTAATTTGGTTTCAATTGAATACTCTGTTGCTTATTGAAGTTGTTAATCTCTTTTCTAAACACAGGCTGTTTCTGGTATTTCAATTTCAAACACAGTCAATGTTTCGATTCGAAATTGGTTATAGTCTATACGATGTGGTTGGCAATAATGGTTAGCTGTTAAGATTTTATTCCATGTCTTTTGACCAATTTAAATACCATTCTGTTAAGGCATAACCAAATTGTGAATAGATATGAGTCATAACTATTATACCCAACTAATCGATTCGCATTGTTTGACCGTGTTATCATCTTGGTTCATATTGCAACAAATATATTGTTTAAATTTGATGTGGGAACATAAATGATTATGCCCAGGATTACGATGTGTTTCTAATTTTAACTCAGTTACGATTTATTTGATTGTTGCCCAGTTTATGGTTATCACTGTTGTTGATGGTTACGATCATTATGTGATCCTGTCTGTTGACTATGTAAACGCTTAACGATTGTAATCTATGGCAAAGTTTGATGAATGCTTATTTGGAAACAATCATAATAGTCTTTCCATATTGGTATTTGATTAAAACAATATGAACCTTATACACATTTTTATAGCCGTAGCAAATCAATTTTGATTGTGTTCAATTATGATTGTATCGATTATGATTGTGTTGGATTAAATCGTATCTCATACGATATGATTCACCATTGATTTAATTTGATATGAAATAGTCCTGTTATGGTTTGACCATATTTTATGGTGATTAAAAAAACAGAGCATTTTTAACCTGTCTCGTTTGAATCACTTTTCGATTTGGTTTAAATTTGAATGGTAAACTCATTGGAATTATAGTGATTCGTTTTGGATATTTATTAAAAGAAAATTAAATTGGATTTGATTCTTTTGAAAAGATTTCATTTGATTGCTATCTGGTCTTGTATGCTATTTTAGACTAGCTACAAAATCAGATGATTCTGTAGCTAAGTCTGTAGGATCAATTTTTTATTATTTTGTTGATGAAATGTCTTTCTAATTGGTTATTTTTGGTCTATTGCAGATCAATTCAAAATGGCAGTGGCTTTGTTGAGCAGTTAGGGGATATTTCAAAGATTGCACTTGCATTTTGATTTCCTAGTTTAGTAGATTTTGGGATATTTCCTAGATTATGTAAAACATTTTGATATTATCCACGGGGAGGTTTTACCCTATGGAGAGACTTATATATACTTATGATTTTTGTAATAATGATATCTTGATTCGTGGGAGAACAAGGATAATGGAGTTCTAATACAGACTGAAGCAAAATTTGGTGTTTTTTCACAGCTTTAGCTTCTCATTATATCAATAGTTTGTTTCATGTTGTATATATCAATTTGTTTATGGTTTATGACTACTTTAGCTATCTAAATCATGTGCAAATGATATATTTTTAATCACTGTAATCCATATCTGGTTTCTTCTAATTGTATAAAAGACATAACAATTGTTTAGTTCAGTTTGTGAATGACAGGTTTATCTTCTTCATGAGTTGAATTATTTAATATAAGTTTTTGCATAACAGGTTTCCCTTATTGCAGAAATTTATAATCATAAGATTGTTATGATTTTTTATGTCTTGTTTGTCCTATTAACAATTCAAAGAGCAGCACAGCTAATCGTTTATGAAAAGCTTTTGGGTTAACCGGTGCGAGTTTCCTTCCTCTGACCAGCTTCAAAGTCATCATACATAGGACAAATTAGGAGCGCTTCCAGGTCAGTTAGTCGCTTGTTTGTTTACTGTTTTTATTAGTTTAGATAGAATTAGTATATTAGATTGTTTGATTTCAGTAAATATATTAGATTGTTTAATTTCAGTAAGTTTTATTTCCTTTTCATAAAATATAAAAGCCAAAAAGATTCTCGTCTGTCTTAGGGCAGAAAACACATGAGTTTTGCAGGTTTTAATTAAATCTGTAGACTGTTTATAGTGTACATTTGTGAATAAGTAATATTGTTGCTGGTAATTAGATAGTTGATTTGAGTTATTATAATAGAAAGCAGTAGATTGTATATAATAGTTAGAATAGTTTATATTTAGTTTTAGTTTAATTTAGTAGTTTGTTTTAATTAGATTAGTGAGTTAGTTTTAGTTTGTTTTTAGTTAATTTTAGTTTGTTTTATTAGTTTTATTTAGTTTCAGTTTGTTTTATTTGTTTTTAGATTAGTTAGTTTAGATTAGTTTTCTCTTTGGTTTTCTTAAAAGACCTTAGAGCAGCCAACAGAGTCGTTAAACTCGTCAGCGTGGTCCATTCCAAACGGCTTGGGTTATTTAGACAACCCCGGACCGGTTCCACTCTCCCAGTTGACGGACAGTCAATTTCGCCCTTCAACAGATGGATGTTAAATACGCCTTCTTTCATGGAGATTTGCAAGAAGAAATCTACATGGAACAACCTCCTAGATATGTCTAGAATGAATCTATCCTTGTTTTTCTCCTTAAGAAATCTCTTTATGGCCTTAAGCAAGCTCCCCGAGCTTGGTATGCCAAAATGGACAACTTTCTTATTGACACCAGATTCTCTAGCTGCCATTCTAATCTTAATGTCGATACCAAGAAAGTAGGAATCCATCTCATAATCCTTGTCCTTTATTTTGATGACCTTATCCTTACTGGTAGTGACTCAAAACTTTTAAACCATGTGAAAACCAACCTTAAGAAGAAATTTGAAATGATAGACTTAGTTTTTTTGCACTATTTCCTTGGCCTCCAAGTTTTGCAAACCAATGAAGGAATTTTTATTTCCCAGTCTAAGTATGCTTGTGACCTTTTTCATCGCTTTCACATGGATGATTGTAAATCAACCCCTTCTCCCTTCTAGTCTGGAGTCAAGATTACTGCCACTTGTACTTCTCCCGAATTTGATGCCACCCTGTACCGTCAGTTAGTTGGTAGCCTCTTATACTTGACTCATACCTGTCCTGGTCTTTCTTTTGTTGTTTGTCTTGTTTCCCAGTATATGAAAAAACCCCATGAAATCCATTGGAAAGTAGCTAAAAGGATACTTCACTATGTTTGTGGTACAGTTTAGTTTGGGATACATTACAATTGATGGGGGACTCCTTTATTGGTTGGTTTCACTGATTCAGATTGGGCCAACGACCCTAATGATCAGAAGTATACTACAAGTTATGTTTTTAGCCTTGGTTCAGGATTTGTCACTTGGGCCTGTAAGAAGCAATGGGATATTGCACTTTCTTCAACAGAAGTAGAGTACCGAGCAACAATAAATGCAAGTGAGGAAGCCTTGTGGCTTCGACAAATCCCTTCTGAGTTTGGATTCGAGCAACAACATCCGACCATCCTTTGGTGCAACAATTAGAGTGACATAAAGCTCTCCAAAGACCCAGTTCAACATCAGCGCAACAAGCACATTGAGATACACATTCACTTCATCAGAAATCTCATTCATGATCAGGTTATTGAAGTTCTCTTTTTCACTACAAAATATTGAGTTGCAAACATTTTCACAAAGTCTCTTACAGAAGTGAAGTTTTCCAAATTTGATCTATGTTAGGAGTTCTGGAAGTTGTAATTAAGGGGGGATAGGATCTAATGCCTCCTTCCTTCTCCTATTGTGTCACGAATGTAAATCCTTCAATCCTATCCCAAGTTGTTCTTAAGGGGGGATGTTAGGATATTTAGACACTTAGGAGTTAGTTAAGATCTACTTGGTCTAATGTGTTGTTCGGTAAAAGTCTGTTTCTTTAGTATGCATTAGTATGCATTTTTAGTTAGGAAATTCGACGGTCACGATATGTTCCTGACATAGAGTGATCCGACGATTCATATTATCCTCAATCTTATTGACCATTGATCTGTGGCTTAACACTCGATTGGTCCATGATCTCTATTTAAAGAGCATGGAGGGTCATTTTTCGATGATCGATTGTGAGAGAATATCTTGTAAAATATGTCTGTAATCTTTTTCTTTTGATTTAATAAGCTGCTCCAAGTGGTCGCGTTGGTCGGGGCCATGGATATTTCCCCGTAGGGGTTTTACCATGTCAAAACATAAGTGTGTTTATCTTTGATCTGGTTGTGTGAGTTGTTATTAAAGGTGTTCGTCCTCCATTGGAATACCTATGATTTTGAACACTTTAAAAGGATTAGAAAGAAAGCAAAAGTGGGTATACTTTGTTATTTGATCCACTACTACCATTATTACGGTATTTCCTTCTGATTTTGGTAAACCTGTAATGAAATCCATGGAAAATTCTTCCCAACATTGGCTTGGTATAACTAATGGTTGTAGGAGACCTGGAATATTGATTGTCTCTCCCTTATTATGTTGACAAACTAGACATTCTCAGACAAAGTTTTGAACATCATTTTTAAGACCTTACCAGAAAAAATCCATTTTGATTCTGTGGTATGTTTTCAAGAATCCTGAATGTCCCCCTATAGGAGAAGTGTGCAATTCTAGAAGGATATTTTGTTTGATTTGGGAATTCTTACATAAGTATAGGTGATCATGATACCATAGAAAAGAATTATTCCATACAAATGTTTCTACTGAACTGGGGTCTTCATGTAGTTTTTGAATGATCTTTCATACCTCTTGATCTTGATTCCATTCTATCCTTGCTTCTTCCAACCAAACTGATTGCTTACTAGAAATAGTAGATAGTGAACCTTATGTTTCTTCTTCTTTTCTGGAAAGGGAATCTTCCACAACATTATGTTTTCCTTTTCTGTATATAATTTCAAAGTCATAACCCAACATCTTCTTAACCCATTTTTGTTTCTCTTCTGAAGATAACTATTTTTCCAAAAAGTACTTCAAACTATCATGATCTGTTTTTACCTTGAAGTGTCTTCCTATTAGGTAGGGGTTCCATTTCTGAGCTGCATGTATTATGGCCAACATTTATTTTTCATAAATGGGTTTGACTAAGTTTTTTCCTTTAAGTTGTCTTCTTTCAAAGGAAATGGGCCTTCCTTCCTGCATTAAAACTACACCAATTCCATGGCCTGAGGCATCACACTCCACAATAAATGTTTTTGTGAAGTTAGGTGTGGTCAAGATAGGAGTTGTACACATAGCCTCCTTAAGTTTTTAAAAATCTTTGGTTTCTTCTTATTTCCAATAAAATTCTTCCTTATTTAATAATGTTGTTAGAGGTGCTTCTATTTGACCATAGTTCTTGACAAACTTACGGTAATATCTTGTCAATACTAAGAATCCTCTAAGTTTCTTCAAGGTTTTGGGAATTGGCCATTCCCTTATAGATTTAATTTTGTTAGGGTCCACTTTTACACCTTCATGAGATACAATATGACCCAAATATTCCACTTCTTGAACCCCAAAGGCACACTTG